>VUOU01000009.1:0-82249 GCA_025436335.1 Bursaphelenchus mucronatus
TTCCGCTGGAGAATACGCCAAATAAAGATAACTTTTAAAACTTTAAAAACGAAAATTCTTTTTATGATATCGCCCAGTATTTCACGCCATAAGTACGATTAATTAATCCCTAAATATTCGAGTATCTCCACTTCTAAAACTCACGTCAACTTTGACAAAACTTTAACAAGTCCGAGCTCCGCATTTAGCCAGAATTGAGCAAACGTGCGGCATACATCTTGTTTAAAGGACCAGAACAAATACTTTTGAATTGCGCTTTTTATGGCGTATGAAACAAAATGTCAAAAAAGTTTTTTTATGTCCTACAGCGGAAACAAAGGCGGCAGAGTTGCAAACAGTAAAATAACTATTAGTACTCATGTCGAATGTCACCATTACTTTTTCCGTTGTTATTGGTACAGTAGACGAAGAAACTTTCTGGACATTTCGTTTTCACGCCGTAAAAAGCGCGTTTCAAAAGTAGTTGTACTGTCCCTTTAAACTTCAAACGGAAAATTCGAGATGCCGTTTGATTTGACTCATTTCCTAAGTAAGTATTTTAAATTTACCAGGAACCCAAATACCCACTTTTTAACGAATTAGACAAACGCATTACAGATTTGTTTTCCTATTACTTTGAGAAAAACTGTTTTTCAAAACGTGCAAGTTGCAAGAAATAGATTTCTTCATATATTATTTACAAAAGGAAAAAAGGGCGTATCGGGTTGCACCCTAAAATAGGAAAAATACCAAATTTTAATTAAGGGAATCGGGCATTAGTAAGGGTCAACAACGCTTTTCACTTTTGCTTAATGTAAAGAAGCTTCTTAATGTTTAGATAGGCCAAATATGAATTTGCAAACCTTTCTTCGAACTGAAAAGCTCGTTGGAGTCTGTAGAAAAGCTGTTTCAAAATCAAAATTTCACGTTTTGATTAATTCTTACAATTAGATGCAAGAAGTCATCCAAAAAAGTACATTACTGATTCCATTTTATACCCTACAACCTTAGATTTACTTTGCGAATCTCACGTAGACTCACTACACTCTGCTCGAAACTTACTCAATGACCTCCACTATATAAGAAACCACAAAGAAAGTTCAAAAACTAAGTAATAAAACCACAACACAACATTTTTTTTAAAACATTTACAAGATCACAATGGGATATCATACAGTTTGCGAAAATCCGCTCCCTCCCTTGTAGTTTAGCCCGTAATCCTTGAGGCTATCAATTAGCTACTTAACCTACAATTAATCCCTCGATCACATTAAATAAATCGCTGAAACTCGAGAAACATTAGAGTCTTTTGGAGCTCAAAGAGCAAGGTTTTGTTGCAGTGTGCGTAAATTGCAATTTAAAAATGAAAAAATTCAAAAAATAAAAAAATTTAAAAAAAACGTCAATGCTGCCATCAAATCTTTTCGTCATATTTTCGGGCTAGGGCAAAAGGGGACCTGAAAAAAGTAAGAAATATTAATTAATTAAAATTGTAAAATACGCGGACACAAACATGAAGATGATAAAAAATGCAAATTGTTGGTACAAAAATTTGCACAGTCCTACAAAAACTTTTTTTTAAGTGCCAAAACAGCTACTTTTAAATTGCGCTTTTTCCGGCGTGTGAAACGAAATGTCAAAAGAGTTTTTTATGTTCTGCAGCGAAAACAAAGGCGCCAGCTTTGCAAATAGTAAAATAACTATTAGTAAGCATGTAGATTGTACAGTGGACGAAGAAACTTTTCGGACATTTCGTTTCCACGCCGTAAAAAGCGCGTTTCAAGAGTAGCTGTACTGGTGATTTAAATCGAAAAATAATACCCAAATTGCAATAAATAAGTAATACGATATATTTTCCAATAAATTTCTGTGTTTCCTGTGAAATAATATGATACAAGCGACTCCTTGCGCTCGAATTGTAATTTTTTCTCAATTTTCGAAGTCAAAATCGAGGAATTTCAAACAGGTTCAGCGGCTCGAAAAATAAACTGATTGACCTTAATTTGGTTGGAAAACAAGTGATTACGCAATTTTGGAAAAGGATAAAATACGGCATTGACACCAACGTCTTGAAAATTTTGCGAACAGAAATAAAATAAAAAAATTTGCATTTTTGAAAAAAATAAAAAAAGCAATATTTAAATGTAGAATTATCTCTTTAAAGTGAAATGGTAGATAATAAAAAATCAACTGGATCAACGCGAAGTTCTTTGGTCCACATCAGAAATTCAAAGTTCTCCGCACAGTGCGCAAAATTTTTAACATTTGAACTGTTTAGTGGTAAGATAAAAGTTTGCAAATAAAATGGCATGCTTTACATCTTATAAGGAATAAATGCTAACTAAGAAATTTTGAAAAATTCGTTTTGCCTTGAGAAATTTTCGAAAAAAACCTTTTTGCCGCACCGTGCACAAAACTAAAAAATCTGCACAGTGCAAACAAAAAAATCAAAAGAAGAATCATTTGGACAGTGCAATAAATTGGTCGCAAAAACTATTCAAAAAAACAAAAATTTAGATCGCACTGTGCAGAAAAAGTTAAAAGCACCGCCGCACCGTGCAGACTTCCAAAGATTCGAACTGCACTGTGCGAAAAATCAAAAATCCATCGTGGAATTGAAAAATGAATAAGTTCAAAAATCACAACAAAACCAAACAAATGGAAACTAACTCCACCGGAAGCGTGGGCGTCAATTTGTAAGTGACCTCCTCAATAAGAATCGAAATCATTTTTTACCGAACAGAAATAAATAATTGTCCTTCAAAAATAGTAAAGTAAAAGGTAATGGGGGGAATGTAAATTAGTCTAATTTCGATTTCATTTTTTTTGATTGAGGAGTGAAAATTGAAAGGGAAGTTTTGGGAGCGAAATGGGGTTGTACTAAAATATGTAAAAAACGCGATCAAAATTTTGCAAAAATCTATCGGAAATTATCAAAAAAAAATTTTTGCGATTTTTCAGATTTTTTTCGGAAAAAACGGATGTTTTCAATAAAATTATTCGTCCGCAAAGTCGCTGGACTGATTTCCGCGACATGCACTGTGCGAAAAAAAAGTTCACTCTGCACTGTGCAATTTCTGGCTGTTTGTAACATGCAATAGGCTTTTTTCGGCCGTCGATTGAATCCTGACTTTTTTGCACCGTGCAAACTCCGAAAATCTCTCCAGCGACTTTGCGAGCGGAATAGTATAAAGGCCATATCATATTTTGAACATTTTAGCTTTTGCTTTTCTTGTGTGAAGTCGGAATATTCAACGATCTGAGTACGCAAAATGCGGAGAGCGGCAGCAAGGAAAATGTTTGGCCTTATCTTTGCCAGATGCCCACGGAAAGGAAATGATTTTTTTGTGGAAATTTTGCTTTTGGCAGTAGAAATTAGACTATGTTTTCATGCTAATCCCAGGGCTATGTAAGCCAGTGGGCAGCTCAGAAAAAAATTGGGTAAGGGAGGAGCAGCTAAATTTTTGCGCGAAAATTTTCTTTGTACTGCCTGGCCAAGGCTCTAAAAAACTGCGGATTTTTTTGCCAAATCTTAAAAATCGTGATGGTTGTTGGAAAAGGTGGGCTAGGAATCCCGCGTATTTTAAAGATAAAACTTTAATATGATCATCGCGTATCTTACATCTAGAATTTTTTTAATCTACAAACTAAAAAATCTCCGAATTTTTTGAACCCATTCTTCTGAACCCATTATTTTTACTTTACAATTTGACAGTAAAAAGAAATTCCATTCTACAAAAGACGTTGTCTTTCCTATTGTGACGAATTAACAACTGCTTATTTACCAACAAGAAAAGGACTTTTCACAGTTAATTTTTGAGTAAGAAAATTCTTTCACAACATAACACACATTAAAGAGCATGTAGTGACAAGATGAAAATTCTGTAAATTTTTGGAAAAGTAGTTTGAGAAAGTGTGTTTTTGGAGTACAAAAATGGGGGAAAAAATTGACAGAGTTTGTGCAAATTTGGCTTATGATTTGCTAAGAGACGTGACTCATTTTTGACTCGCGCTTTGCAAAAGCTGCAGGGTTTTTTTAAAGGACCAAAACGTAATTTCGCTCTTACGGAAGCTTGTGTTTTCCCACGCCGTTAAAACAGCGTAGACATAATCTAAAGTTGCCGAGTTTACAATCTACTTGATTATTTTGAACTATTGCCAATTCCGTGTTACGACAAGGGACAGTAAAAATTCTATGACATTTCGTCGTCCAAACCGTAAAAGCGAGATTCAAATGTAGTTGTTTTGGTCCTTAAAGTCGAAAATGCCAAAAATTTAAATTTTTTCGAAGATTTTGAAAATTTTCTATAAAATTTGTAGCGCAATGTAAGCTGCGTATTTTTACAAAAAAAGTAAAAAGTATATATAGTAAGATCACATTTGTCTCCCCATTTTTTCAATTTTCCGATTCATTTAATTTTTTTTTTCAAAATTTCCTCAATTTTTTTTCTTCAGAAAATAATATTCTTTTTTTTAACGATAAAACTGAGAAGAAAGATACAAAACACCGCTGTTTCTCTTTTGTTTTGCACTATCATTACGACAAAAATATCATGGAAATTTGAGTCATTAAAGATTATTATCAAAAATTTCCACCAATCGTATTTTAGCTACAGTGCAGTCTTTGTATGATACAACAACTTTCCATGTACAAAGCCTGTCTTTAAAAAACAGTTTTGAAGGTGCCTACAGTAAATTTTGGGTCAAAATGAACCTCCGTACAAGGAACCCCGTGTAGAATGAGTAAATTGCTTGGTCCTTTACGATTTCTTGCATTACATAACATTTTTGATCAAAAACCACAAAAAAAACACCATAAAACGTCGTTTTAAAAAGTAAAAATCAAGAAAATGCCGCGATTCCAAGGCCAAATCCCAAATTAAATCCAATAAAATCAAAATAAAGGGCACCGACAAAACTGTAAGTAAAATGAAATCGAGTAGAAGCAATAATATTGAGCAAGTTGGAGATGGATGAAAAACTCCGCGAACGTTTTCTTCGTTCGAGGGGAAAATCGGTTTTACGTTGTATTATATTGGATATATCGAATAGTAAAACAGGAGAAAAAGTTTGTGAAAAAAGGGGAAAAATGGAAGTTTATGAGGGATTTGGGAAAAACCTGGACGGTGTGTTGGAGGAGGGTAGGAAATAGAAATTTGAGGGGGTGAGGTAAGAGGGGACCAAATTTTTTCAGTTAGAAGAGGGGCCAAATGTTCCAGATTTAAAAAATGCCAAACAATTATTGATTATTAATTTTATTGTTATTAATATATATATGATTTTTAAGTCGAAAATTGCCAAAAATTGGGCATTTTTCCGCAATTTTTGGCTTGAAAATTTCATGGGTTTTGAGTAAAAATCGAAAAGTTATTGGCAAAAATCGTGTTTTTCTTGACCAACCCTCTTCATTTTGCGTACTCTCTCGAAAAAAGTGTTCAAAAACACGACTAAATATTTTTTCACAGAATAAATGGGCTGTTGACAATTGAAAACATCAAAAATCCCAAAAAAATTTAAATCAAAAAAATTGAATTCAAAAAATTCGAAACAAAAGAATTTCATTAATTCAAATGAAAAAATATATTCATTTTCCGAACAGCTGATGAGGGAAGACGAAGACGAAAGGGAGAGTTGAATTTGTTTACCGCAATCAATTTTTTTGGAAAATACGAAACGACAAGAGGAAGTGGGGGAAATTTACGAATACGTGGGGTTTTTCATTTTCAACGAGGAAATGAGTCAAATAACGTAATTTATTACGTTTTCACTGACATTTAATTGTGTTTTTATATATTTAAAATGAAGAGGCATGTACCTGCAATGTACGTATTTTACAAAAATCGTAATTTGCAAACTAAGGGTTAAAAAACCATTTCATTTTTCAAATAAAAAATATCCTCAAACTACACAATTACGTATTTTACAACAAAGCAAAAATTTTGAAAAATGAAAAACTGAAGTTTTTAATTTTTTAAAAAGGTACATACCGAAAAGAACAAAAACGAGGAATATAAAAGTCAAAGATACTTTGGGAATAAATATTTATCCTAAAAACATTTTACTTCCTATTGGCATTTATAAAATATACAAATTTTCAAGTCAATAATCGCAAAAAAATCTTGTTTTTTACTATTTTCGACCAAAAATCTCGATGTTTTCTCAAATAGGACGGCTCATATTTTGCAATTTCAAAAATTCAAAAAAAATGTCTTATATCAACCTTTCTCACCTCCGAAACCACCTCGTACCCTCTAATTCGACGCAATATATCAATGACTATCAATTACTCCCCATACTTTCGCCTGCCACTAATTGTCAAGTACATCTTCCCATTCATCCTCTAATCCCAACCCTTTTGCACAACGCGCATCATTTAATTGCCCATTATTCGGCGCTAACCTCATACCAAGAAGAAGATCCCCCAGAAACCGGTGCTTCTGTAAAGGTAGAGAGGGAAACCGGAAATCTGAGGGCGCCTGCAGAAGAGGGGACCTCTCTTCCCAAGGCTTCTGGAGAGGCGTCATCGGCGTTCAAAGGTTCGGAATTCAGAAGTAAGAGTTATGAAGAGTAAGTATGATATAGACGGTAATTAATTTCTCACGCAGGTAATGTTGAGTGAAAATAATGTCAGAATGACGGATTTTGTGTAGTCTTCCAACAATAAATTACAGAAAATAGTTTGTATTAACATCTAACGTATTTTAAAACTAATAACAAAAAATCAAAGGAAATTTGTTTAACAGTTTCACAAAGTAATCATTTTTTGCTTCAAATTTAGCGTATTTTCTTTTAAATTAGCGAATACTTTTTGTGAACAAGTAAAGAAGATTTCGCAGTGCGCTAGATATCAACCCATGAGAGCCGTAGCCGCGGTTTGCAGGAGCAGCCGAGAAACTCACGGTCTTTGCGGCCGAGAATGTACGCGAAAGCGGAGAGCGGCCGTTTGGCCCATATCTTTGCTTGTTTCATGCGGAAAAAAAAATGTTTTGTAGAAACATAGAAATGGGAACGAAACAGTAGAAATAGGAATAATTCGCATAAAAATGTCACATTTTTGCCGACTTTTGACAGAAAAATCTCGGTCGTTCTGCAACGCGTAAGAGTTGCAGAACGACCGATATTATTCCAAATTTGTGCCAATTTTCATCAAAACCTGAGCGTCGCACTTGGAAGCTTTCCTTTGCTAATGAAAACACCTAAAAAGTTTACCCGCACAGAATAAAACTCTGATTGTATTTTTTCGCTTTAAATCCCGTAAACCTCCCAATTAAATTTCCAGCAGACCTTGTAATTTTTATGCCAAAATAAGCAGATCTGAACCCCTCCTCGGACCTGTCTTTAACCAGTTTTCCCTCGCATTTTTCCCCTCAAAGCGAGAAATTGATCGAAAAACGGCGAAATTATTCGAAACTCAAAACAATGGGAAGAATGCCGCATGGCGAAAGAAGAAGCCTCGAGGGGGGCGTCAAAGGTTTTGAGGTGAAGGTAAAGGTCGCGATCGCCGCAAAAGAAAAACCGGCATTTCCAAAGCGAAGAGGGCACGCATTTTTTGGCGGCGCGTTTCATCGACCATTTCACGTAACGTGAGTGAGGCGTTATTATTAGCACATTGTTTTGGAGGAGGTGTGAGAAAGAATCTCCAAAAAATACACATTTAAGGGCTGCACGGGTCCAAAAAATTCACTTGTTATAGAAGGGTTTCATTGTACGAGTTTTCATTTTGGTCTACAATTGACTTCTGAGACCTCTGAAAGTGTTCGTTATAGACAGGTTTTGTTGTACAGGAATTTTTTGCAGAAGGTTGAACCGCAAAGGCCAAAAATTATTTGTTATAGAAAGGGTTTGTTGGCCTAAAATTGACTCTCGTGACTTCAAAAATTTTTGTTTCTTGTTGTATAGAGCTTTTATTCTGCTTATTCTGCGTTTAAGTTGGAATAGTCCAATGCAATGAAACCTCAGCACAACAAACTGCAAAAGGTCCTGAAAGTTTATTTGTTATAGAAAGGTTTCGTTGTACTAAGGTTCGTTTCGGTCTAAAACTGCCCCCTGAGACCTCTAGAATAAGGTTTCTAAAGCAGGTTTTGCTGTGCAGGAGTTGTCATACCGTGGGTTGAATCGCAAGGGCCAAAAAATTATTTGTTGTAGAAAGGTTTTGTTGTACGGAGGTTCATTTTGTCCTATTATTGACTTCTGAGACCCCCGAAATTGTTCGTTATAAATCACTGATGTCGCCGTGAAAATCTGTTGCACATTTATCACTTGGCACACATCAAAGTTCTGAAAAAAATAAAATTAAAAAAAATAATCTAAAAAACGATTAAAAATTCTAAATGTTGCAACACGAAATACGCCTCAAAAAGCGACAAAACCGAGATCAACGGCCAAAAGGAAGAATGGCATTTGGCATTTGAAATTGGGATTTGGAACAGATGACTCAGAATGATGGACACTTTCGGTCCGGAGAAATTTGGTGGATCGAAAAGAATCCTGGGCATAGATTTTTTGGAAGATTTTTTTAAATTTTTTTTGTGGGAAATAAAAATTAAAAATAATTCAATTTTAAAATACGGACAACTCATATTTCGGCGGATGAGAAATTAAAACTGTTTGGAGGAGAAAAACGAGCGATCAGAAAGGCAAAAAAATCAAGGAAATCCATTTAAAGGAACGATTTTTACTGATTTAACCGAAAAAATTATTCTTTATTTGGAAAGCATCTCTTGACATAGCCAAAAAAGGAACCTAAAAGTTAACCGCCCTCGGAAGTTAGATTCTTAGCCTTCAAAACTAAAATAAATGATTGTTTCCCTGATAAAATTTTTTTTTCAAAAAAAATCCACCCTTGACATAGCCCAAAAACTTTTATTTCACGGGCACAAAAAGAATTCTAAAAATTTTGCTTTCATCGTTGCGGACTCAAATACCACTTTTTCTAATAACAAAACCATTTTTTCACAAACGCACCCTTGCCATACCCAAAAAATTTTAATACCGCCCTCTATTACCATCCGAAAATTCTATTTTTACCCGATAAATACAATACCATCACTTTTCTGACAATAAAAGCATTATTACCCAAAAACACCCCTTGCCATACCCAAACAATCCTATTGTATCATAGCCCAAAATGTCCGTTTTTCTCATACCAATCCCACATACCAAACCTTGCCAAAACAAACCCATAACGAACCAAAATAAAAAATTACCCCGCCCATTCCAAAAATAAAAATTTCTTTGCAAAAAATCTCAAAAACAAACCCAAGAAAAAAAAACAAAAATCCTTGTTCCAAATAAACGCATTCGATCCATATCACTGCACTTATTGTTTGATGACGCCATAAGAGAACAGGGAGGGAGGGGGGGGGGGGGGGGGGGTGTTTGCAAAAACAACAACAAAATAAAAGTGGAAATGGAGTTAAACCGAGCGCATCGAGTGTTACATCGGGTGAAATGCGGGGCCGAACAAGTGGGAAATGTGACAAATGGGTAAATAAAAATGTAGTTGCGGGAATGTAGTGGATTTTAAAAGGGAAAGAATGAGATTTCAATTGCCGTGTAGCTAAGTTTTAAAGGAACAAAAAATAGAGATTTTTGAAATTTTTTAAAATTTTTTCGATTTTTTAGAGACTTGGAACAAGTGAAGAATAACTTATAGGGAAGTACCTCAAGTAAGACGCTCAGATTTTTTTAAATCTTGCTCGCAGGTCAGGCATATGCCACAAATCAATTCCTGAAAAATTGTACCTCGCGGTTTACAGGCCCAGCCGAGATATTTAACGATCTTTTGCGGCCGAGAGAGCACGCAAAACGCGGAGAGCAGAGTTAAACACTTTTTGGCTATAATTCTGTTAGTTTTGTCCGAAAAAATTTATTTTTTGCTGAAACATTACCCTCTATACTAAAAAAAACTAAAATTGTGCCAAGTTTTATCAAAATCTGAGCGTCGCGCTTGTGGTATTTCCACGTAAGATAAATTTTTGCGTTCCTAAAAGCTTCTGCGAGCCTTAAAAAATTGTAAAATACGTCATTGGAAGCCTGTGCAGCATATTTGGAAAGGCATGCAAAAATAAAGCGCTTAAAATCAAAAAAATATATTTTTAAAATACTAGGGGGCATTTTCACAAATTTTCGGCGAAAAATTCGAAAAAATCAAAAAAAGGTTTGTTCGTCTATAACAAAACGCAATAGATGTTGCAATAAACCGCTTTCCGAGTGGCTCCTTGGGATGTGAACCGTGATTCCCATCAACGGAAAACGGGAACTTATTAAAACAATGGAATTCGGGACAATATTTGACTCGTTTTGATATTTAAAAAATAAAAATTTGAAATTCAGAGATCCAATGTTCCAACTAAATTTCGTATTTTACCCCAAAATTCCCCCAAAAATCGGTGTTTAATTTTTGTTTCTAAAAACTTTTACTTTTGACCTACTTTCCCAGCGCTTCACAGCCCAATTCGACCTCTTTGAAACCGAATTAAGGGCTCAGTTTTGGAGGAGCGATCAAAAAATATTTGAGTTCGATGACAAAAGCCTCGAGACTGCGTCGAGAAGAAGGTCGACGGAAGAGATTCAAGAGATTGATGGTGAGGAAAACAAAAAAACCGCCGACTTTTTGCGAGAAAAATAAAAAAAAATGTTTTTCGGTGGTTGATAATCAATAATATATTTTGGCGATTTTCGAAAGGAGGAAAAGGAATTTGTCGGATGATCTAAAACATGCACTTAGTAAATATTTAAGGGGACTGCTATTTAAAAAAAAACTTTAGAACGAATGACAAAAGCGCAACAATTTTGTTTCTTATATGATATATATATAGATATGTAGGTATTGTAATACAGAACCTCATTTTAGCATAAAATAGACTCTGCAACCTCTGAAATTGTTTGTTATAGACAGGGTGCGTTTTGAAAATGGTTGTTTTATAGAGTTTCTAGTGTAATTTTTAAAACATTAGTGAAAAATCAAAAAAAAATTGTGTAAAACCCTAAAAAAGTTTATTTCTCTGATTCTCCTTAAATTTGTCTAGATGATCTGCAACTTTAGGTCATGATGAATCTTTGTCAACATGGCTTTCATATGACAAGCAAAACCTTTGTGTCCTTGAGATGTGTTATTCCGAAGCATGACTATAATTCTAAACTTTTACGAGCTTGTATTTAAAAATGTGACATGACATTTTGGATTTTTTTGCATAAACTCTAACATAAAATTGAAATTTTCAGTTTCCTATGGCGTATTTTGCAATGCCTTAAATTGTAAAAAAAAAATATTTTTTTTAATTCAAAAAAACCCCTAAACTACAAACTCACTTCCCAGTTCAGACACCTTTTTCAAATATAAAAGTTTAAAAATCCAAAAGTCAAAAAAATCTTCGTTTTGATTTATATTAAACATGAAGAGGTTATACCCTGAGGGCGATTTTTTGTTTGAGGACGGTTTGAAAAAATGAAAATAAAAAAGTCTCGAACATAAGGTGATTCAAAGGTGATGAACGAGTTTCCTCGCGACGGGAAAGCTGCATTACATGTGAAAGAGCTAAAAGTGTAGAAAAAAGTGGGGTAAGGTGGGATCAGTTAAAAAATGTGTAGAATATGAAAAGAAATGGGTGCACATAAAGACAAAGAATTGCAAAATACGCACTGGAATATCCGTTGTGGAAAGATTTCGTTGTACGCAAGTTAATATTGGCTTAAAATCGACTGTTGAAAACTTTAAAATCTTTTGTTACAGACAGATTTTGTTACATTAAAGTTTGATGTACAGAGATTTGAGTGTATTCGAAAAAAATTTTTAAAATACGGTTGAGTTTTTTTAAATTACAAATCAAAGATTACACAGTAGTCTTCCAAAATTTTAA
The DNA here is from genome assembly GCA_025436335.1 of Bursaphelenchus mucronatus. Lineage (NCBI taxonomy): Eukaryota > Metazoa > Nematoda > Chromadorea > Rhabditida > Aphelenchoididae > Bursaphelenchus > Bursaphelenchus mucronatus. The sequence goes on from VUOU01000009.1 coordinate 11,841, forward strand.
AATTCTCAGATAAGTCTTAAAGGTCCAATACAACTACCTTTAAATCTCGCTTTTACGGCTTTGACGAAATGTCACAAAATTTTTTGTTCTCCCGTGCCTTTAAAACAAATTAGAAATAATTTCAAAACTGCTGCGGATGTACTCTACAAGTTATTTATTTCATTATTTTCATCTATTGCCAATTCCGTTTCACAGCACCGAAAAAACTTTGTGACATTTCGTATTCCAAGCCGTAATCGCTAAATTCAAATGTGGTTGTTTTGGTCCATTAGCATATTTAATTTAAACCAAGCGTCATCAAAATTGGAAGACTTTGTTAAGACAAAAAATCGGTTTAAAAACCCCCAAAAAAATGCCTCAAAAAATGTAAAATTTGAAAAAACTCCGAATTTCTCATAAAAAATCCCAATTCCCTCAAAACTTCACTCCAACTTTCCCCTGTAACCCTCCTTCAAAAACCCCTCAAAAATTGCGTGAAAATCCGCGCCATAGTTGAAATCCTCGTAATTACTCCCTAACTCCTTTCTCCCCCCAAAGTCGATGCCGTCTCCTCAACGCCTTCCAGTCGACTTGAAACGTCTTCGAAATCGCACTTTTTTAATCGGAAAAAAACTTGTCGCATTTTAGCGAACAATTCGGATAAAACATCAATAAAACTTGAGGGAGAAAGAATGATATGGCGCAAGAAATGATAGTGCGTTAAGGAGTGATCTGAAACGAGCGAGACAATTTTTTTTAGGGATGAGGAACGGATAAAGTGTAAGAGATTAATTAATATTGCTCCTCTTTATTATCCATCAAAGGGATGGGTAAGAGCAAAGAGTACGGAAGGAAATTGGAATTAATTCCGAGCGGAGAAACGGTCGAAAATTAAACACAAAAATTATGATTTTATTGTAGAATCACACTTTTTACTGGTTGGGGGACGAAATGTCAAAAGATTTTTTTATGTCCTACCGTAAAAACAAACTCGGCAAAATTGCTAACAGTAAAATAATTATTGATAAGCATGTACAATGTCACTACAGTTTTTTTGGTAATCATTGTTGGGGTAGACAAAAAAATTTTTGGACATTTTGTTTTCCAAGCCGGAAAAAGCGCGGTTCAAAAGTAGCCGCACGGCTCTCTAAGACTTACTTGCTCACAAAAAGAAAAAAATGGTCTGCAGACATAGATCATCTTTTTTTTATGTCAAACTTTTACTGTCGGGGTTACAAAAAAGGCCTCGAATTTTGGCCCACTTTTGGACTAACAACATAAGGGTTCCTGCAAAGCGCGGTTTTAAAATTCTGGAAACGTTGTAGAGAAATTACCCTAGGTTTGTTCGAGGTTTTATAAAAATTTTGAACAAACATTTCCCTGCCATGCTGCCAGCTCCGTACAACAAACCCTTTCTATAACGTGTTTATTTTTTGTTCTCTTGAGATTCTTGGTACATAGGCTTGTATTCCACAATATAACCCCTCAAAAAAATTGTGCTTCCCTCCAAACCGCCCTATCAACCAAGGTTTTCCTTCAGCAATATACCTGAATGTCTCTTACCGAATAACTTCCGGACCCATTCCCCCCATTCCCCCTCGCCCTCAATTTGCTCGTTTTACTTTCGAATAAAACCAAGTTTATTAATAACACAACTTGTTCAACCCTTCGCGCCTATACGACGATGATGGGTGAGGGGCGCAGGAATGCATTGTGATATGATGAAGCGAAAGGGATGACGAGGGAAAGTGAGGTAAAGAAAATTTAGGTAGAAAAGACAATACTATTCCGTGCGTAAAGTTGCTGTGGTAATTTCAGCGATATTCACTGTGAGAAAACAAACGTTCCGTTTGCACGGTGCAATTTCTTGCTTTTTGCACCGTGCAATAGGTTTTTCGGCTGTCCCTCGCACCCTCATTTTTTTGCACAGTGCAATCGCTAAAAATCACCCTAGCGACTTTACCAACGCTTTTGCAGTGCATAGACTTTTTGTCGCGCCGCACAGTGCAATTCTCCTCATTTTGCACGCTGCGAGAGTTTTTTCAAGAATTTTGCGCTAAAACTGCATCACAGGTCAAATCGAAAAAGCAAAAGAAAAGGAACTCCTCATTTTGGCACTTCGTCACAAATTTGGAGTCCGAAAAAATACTTTCTGATCGATTTCTTGTCCAATTTGGCAAAACCCAGGTCTTTTTTGACGAAAGTTGGACATTTTCCAGCTGTCTGAATTTTTTTAGACTTATTTTGACCGGAAAAATTTAAAGAAACATTAACAAAATAATTTTTCCGATAAATTTTTGGACAAAAAGCCAACTTGAAGCGTTCTCTCCTCGATTTGACGTGCATCACAACTTCTGATGAAGAGAAACCAAAAAATAAAGACATAAAAAGCAACTTAAACATGGTAAAAGAAACCTATGCTTTATTCACCGTATTTTGCCAAAATTTATTCTACATCGTTAAAGGTAAGGCTTAAAGGATGCAGTGTTTGTCTAAGCGTTGTGGAAACTTTCATAAAAAATTTTTAAGGGTTATCCGAAATTTTTAGCTAACAATTTCCAAAACAATTTTTTAGCCCAAAATTTTCCGAAATTGAAATAAAAATTTCATAAAGCAACAACATGCCGTATTTTAGCAGCTGCAAGCATTGCCCACAAAAAGTTAATTTTTTTGAGCAAAGTCGGAAAAAGTTAAGGCTGAAAACCATTCGTTGTATGATTGACTCGCCTCATAAAGCTCGTGGAATATCTCCGCTGTCAATGCAAAGCGCGAGCTAACATTTTTATGCTTAAAGGGCGTGGGAGAGAAATTGGAAAAAATCAAAAAAGTCTGGCTTGAGATTCCTTATAAACAAAAAAACGATGATACTATCAAGAATAAAGCGAATTTTAGAAATTAAAGTGATACTAATGCACGTAAAGTTTGATAAGACATCATTGCATCACGTCATCACCGCATGTCATCCAAAGAGCCTTCGAAAAATTGTCAATGAGAGCTGTAATAGGTCTGAAATCACTTCAAAGCTCCTAAACTTTTCAAAAGGTATTCGAATTCCTGCCCTCCGTTCCTTAAATACGCTGTCCCGGATGTTCGGACACCTGGGGCAGGGAAAGGCGAAGGTGAGCGCAAAGAGGGGCTGATAAAATCTCCATCCTCCCCCTCCAGAAACTGGTTACTTTTTATCGCATTTACTCTTTCCCCTCGCGTTTTTCACGTTCGGCCGTTCGAAATCGTAAATTTTCCGGGTCAATGTGCCTTTGTTGCGGCGAAACTGTCCGCCAAATAGTAGTCGCTTCATTTCCACGCCCCACAATTTTTCATTTCCCCTCGAGGGAAATGCGAAAATACGAGGGAAATCGAAAAATCGCCCGAGAAATTTCGCAAAAACTTCTTTTATATCGAAAAAGCGTTGGGGAAATTTAAGGAAAATACTGTTAAAAGTGAGTAAGCGAATGAAGAAATATACTCGAACAGCGACAGAATGAGTAGTGGTTTTTTGAGCGGAAACCGGAGATCTCCCGGAGAGCGGGTACAATAATGTTAGAGGCGTGGGAAATAATGTCATTGTTTGGAGAATTTGCGATCTTTTTTCACTTTCGTCTGATTTTCTTTTTCCTTTTTGATTTTTTGGTCTAAATAGGATCATTTTTTTGATTTACTGATTTTTTTTGGAATTTTTTAATTCGCAAATTGTTTTTGGTAAAACTTTTAAAAAGTCTTGGTATCAAAAAGTATCCATTTTTAAATAAAAAATATCCAAAAAAATCTTTTATCCGAGAAAATAAGATCCCAACGCTCTCTCTTCTCTAACCGTTTCTCTTAATTTCCCATTGTCTCTCGTCTTCAAAGACGTTTTAATATCTTGGCTACCCCCGCAACTTAAACGCTAAAGTTTTTAGGAATACATTAGACCCCGATCTACATCACCTACTAAAAATTTCAAGCAAATCGGTTAATCTATCGTAGCAAAATCTTATTTCCAAAATTTACCGCCAATTTCTTCGATTTTTTTCATTTTTTTCAAAAATTTCCTGCAAAAAATCGTAAAAACCGGTCCAAATCCCTTTCAAATCCTTTTTATTTTCTTTTTGCCTCATTGTTTCTTATCTCTTCGATCAGAAATTACCTTGCAGGTGCGGAATTCATGTTTATCCGATCAGATAAATGGCCTTCAAAAGGGAGCTTTTCTTTTTTTTCGCTTTTCACCTTGAGCTCGTTTTTTTTGTCAAAAAACGAGCGAATTTTACAATCGGAGATTAAAATCGACATAGTAACCCAGACTCGGAAATTTTACGAATTAAAAAGCGCGTCAGAGGGCGAGAGAATATAAGAAATTGAGAGGGCGACAGAGAAAAAGAGGAAAGTTTGTTCAGAATTAAGAGTGTGCTTTGAGAAAATTGGGACAGTAAAACCTTGCAGTTGGATTGAACTATGAAATTGCAAATCGAAATGGTCAAAAAATACGATTCTGTGACCTTTGTGGTATCAGATTTTGGATAATTTATCTTTTGTCATTGTCAACGAAGGTACCAAATTTGCGATGGTCGGATTTTTATCAAATTTTGCATTAAGCGTTTACATAGCCTGCGTAACAATAGCTGAAAATTTTAGCCTATGATTTGCAAAGGCCGCCGAGATATTCAACAATCCTTTTAGACGAGAGATCGCAAGAAAGAGAGAGAAAAGCAGAGAAAAAACATTTTCTAACGCGTTTTCGTACTTTTTGCTAAAAATAATTTTTTTAGCAGTTAATCTCGTCAACAACAACACTTTGTATAAGACATATTTTGATGATAAAAGAGAGAAACAGAAGCCCAAGGGATACAAATTTACGTTCCTTTTTTTTACAGAAGGAAACGATCAAACTTCCGTTTTTATAACCCCATAAATGGAGTCAATGAAAGCCGATGACAGAGTCAAGGAGTTCAAGCAGTAGTCGTAAAATTACAGGATTTCTTTATGAGACAATAAAACAGGGGAAACTTGATTTTTAAAATACGAAAACAAAAAGTGCAAAAATTTCTAGAGTTTAAAAAATATATTTTGGAAACTCAACGTTCCATTCATTATAAATAAATTGAGGTAATTGACGTTGTTAATATTGAAATGATTGAAAATTTTCAATTTTTCTGTTTGACCCACACTAGTCCATCCGGAAAGTCGCTGGAGTGATTTTTGGTGTTTGCACTGTGCAAAAAACGTCAGGTGCGAGCAACAACAGAAAAAAACCTATTTACCGTGCAAAAAGCAAGCATTATAATTGCACAGTGCAAAGCAAATTTTTGTTTTCTCACAGTGCACGGCGCCGAAATCATTCCAGCGACTTTACGGACGGACTAGTATCTGACAGTAGCTTTCGATACTAGTCTGTACGCAAAGTCGCTGAAAGGATTTTTGGAGTTTGCACGGTGCAAAAAAGGTCAGGATAAAAGGGACAATCGAAAAAAGCCTATTGCACGGTGCAAAACTCAAGAAATTGCGCAGTGCAATTTGAACTTTTGTTTTTTCACAGTGCATGTCGCACAAATCTCTCTAGCGACTTTACAAACGGACTATTGGTACGTCCCGACAATTTTGCACGGTGCATTTTGCTCAAATTTTCGCGGCCGTCGCGGCGATTTCCTGTTTTTACCCAAGCGACATGCACTTTTGCGCGACCGCACCCGCGCGACATCAGCGATAAAATTCTCGGGACTTTATGGCTCGTGTAGTACTACTCGGCGCAAAAAGTCCTGAGAACTTGCACTGTGCGATTTTGGAGAATTTGCACTGTGCGGTTCGAAAATCGCAAAAAAGGGCTCTGCACAGTGCAGTTTGACCCAAAAACATCATTTTGCACGGTGCATTTTGCATTTTTTGCCTTACGTCGCGCGCGATTCCCAATTTTCTCAGCGACAAATCATTTTTTCGGCGTGCGACGAAATTCGGGAGCGCGATAAATTCTCAGGACTTTTTGCGCCGAACAGTATTTGCACAAAGTGCATGGACATTTTCTTACTAGCGCACAGTGCATTTTGCAATTTTCCCACGCTTGTCGCAGCCGCACAGTTTTTGCACAGTGCAAACCTCCAAAAAAATCGTTTGCACTGTGCAAATTCCAGCTGCCCGACGCAGCGACGTAGTTGAAAAAGGCTTGCGTCGCCGCGATATGTCGGCGCACAGTGCAAAAAAACAAAAAAAGATCAAATGCACAATGCAAATGGAGGTTTTTTGTGAACGGTGCGGCAAGCGACAAATGTCCATGCACTTTGTGAGAATACTAATAGTACTATTTCCAATTTTTCAACACTTTTCAAACACAAACTCTCGCAAAAATCGCCAAAAAACTGGAAAGCCGAGACTATTCGTGAGAAAAACAACATTATACTCGAAGCAACGTTTCTTCGTTTTGTAGAAAAAATAAAAATCCCTTTTGAACGCAAAATTTTGGGAGCGAAAAAAAACTTGAAACTAAAAAATGAAAGGGCTAAGAATTCAAATTTTTATGGCGCTTCCGATTTTATTGTTGTCGATTTTTGCGGAAGGTAATAAAGCAAGCAGACTTGACGTGCAGAAAGTTGCGTGGGTGGTTTAATATACGGCAGTGGTCCATTTGTTACAGTGGTACATCCATTTGTTAATACGACTGTTGTGCTGCAGGTCAACAGAAACAAATTTTTTGATAACAAAATTGTGAAAAATACGTCAGGCGAGTATGGTGGTTAATTTTTACGCGGAAATCTGAACTAAACTATTTAAAATCTAAATATTTACGAAGGAAGTAGCTACATAATAATAATTTGGATTTGTCGCAGAAAGCACATCAAATTCCTATGCGGCGCGAAGCGATGGTGGCGCGACAAATGCACATTTTGTTCCCGACAGACTTAAAGTGCTGATTTTGATAAAACTCGGCACAAGTTCAGATTAATTTTTCTCAGGCATATGCGATGTTTTCAGCCCGCGTTAAGCAGAAATGCGCCTTATCCGACCGCTCTTAGAGTCGGAGAGAAACGTTTTTACAGCGGAACCTCAAGATAATGGACGCTTATACTACGGGACCTGTCTATAACAAACTATTATGGAGTTTCTTGGAGCAAATGTTAGGCCAAACTAACTCTCCATACAACGAAACGTTTCCATTACCAATTTTTTTGGTCTTTTGCTATTTTTTGTACAAAAATTTTGATCAAAAAGATTTTTTTTTATTTTTTGGCCAATCCTACACAAAAATCACTCCCCAGCCCTTCAAAAAAAAGAAAACATTCTCCGTTGCCTCATTGTAATAACAAAAAATCGAAAAACATGACCTTTTAGTCATCGCCTCTCTTTCCTTTTTTTCCTCAAACGGTCTGTTTTATAAATTAGTCAAATGTGTTACAAAACCAATTCAGCGACCCACTTAACGGCCTTTTAATTATGAGTGTCTTATTAATAAAAACCACAGAACCAAAGGTTTTTTTAATATGGCTCAATTTATTATATTACTGCGCTGCGATTTTCCTTTTGACTCCTCAAACTTGACGCCTGAAAAAGTTTACGATCAAAAAAATGGAAAGCTTTTTTTGAAAACTTTAGAAAAGACCCGGTTTTGTTACAGTGAGCACCGGTTTTGACCCGGTTCAGTGGGTGATGTGCAAACGATCCGTTTTTGTCTTGGGAAGTTAAAGTTTTAAGGAACTAAAAAATGAAAAATCATATTTAAAAATTGCCAAAACAGATGTCATCAGCGCTGTTAAAAGGCTAGAAAAACTAATTTTGAACTGCGATTTTTACGGCGTGGGAACGAAATGTCCAAAAAATTCTTCGACTACTGCACCAATAACAACCTAAAAAAATAGTGGTGAAATGCTACATGTTTACTTGTAATAATTTTACTGTTTGCAACTCTGCCGCCGTTGGTTTCGCTGCAAAACATAAAAAAACTTTTTTGACATTAAAATACCAAAGCAAGTACCTTTGAATCTCGCTTTTACTGCTTGGAAGACAAAATGTCACAGAATTTTTACTGTCTCCCGTTAGTTGTAGCGGTATGGCCGGGCCTGTTTTGAATTCTCTAGGGCACTGCATTGCCCGGTGGGAGAGATCGCCCCTTGTCGTTCAATAAGACAATAAATCTTTCTCTTTCTGTCCTTCCGTCATGGTACAGATTAGAAGGCAACCCGATCATCGACCGGAATTTGTTTGCTTGCAATAACTTCTGTACAGCAAATCGTAGAATGAGCTCTGTCTATAAGGACAAACTTCAGAAGTCCCAAGAGCCAATTTAAACCAAAACTGATCTTTGGAGCGACCAACCCCTTCTGTAACGAATACATTTTTTGGTCCCTTGCGATTTGATGCAGTGTTGGTTGTACTACTATATATATATGTACAAAGATCTTGTCTCACACATAAACTTCCTCGTCTGTGTTTGTTGTGCTCTTTTCTTCTATTTTATGCAATTAAACAATTCCGGTTCAGTACCTCGGTTTTATATAAAATCCTCAAAAAGCAAAATTGCATTATTTTTAGAAAGCGTTCGAAAATAAATATAATTTTAGCTTTCTTTATCGCGAGCAGCCGTTTTCCCCAACAGTAACTATTATAGAATTAAACTTATATATACCAACCACACATTTCCCAAAAATCTGTTACTAGGCGGTCCAAAAAGTCGTGACATGTTTTTGCACAGTGCAGTCGGAGTCGCGAATGGGCTTTGTGCGACAAACAATCGGCGGGGTGCGATAAAAGGGCGCACTGTGCTGTGCTTCTCTTTGCCTTTTCAAAAGCATTGTCGCAAATTTTTCTCGTCGCCGCGAGATGTTTTTTGCGCGATGATGCACGGTGCGGACATGTCAAGACCTTTGGGTCTGTCTACTACTCGCGACATAAAGTCCGTATAATTTTGCAAGGTGCATTTTTGTTTAATTTTTGCGGCCGTCGCGGCAATTTCCTGTTTTTGCTCAAGCGACATGCACTTTTCGGCGAGTGCACCCGCGCGACATCGGCGATAAAATTCTACGGACTATGGCGCCAGTAGTAGTACCAAATTACGCTTAAAGGGACAGTACAGCTACTTTTGAATCGGTCTTTTTACGGCGTGGAAACGAAATTTCCAAAACTTTTCTTTGTTTACTGTACCAATAACAACAAAAAAAATGGTGACATTCTACATGCTTACTAATAATTATTTTACTGTTTTTATCTCTGCCGCCTTTGTTTTTGCTGCAGAACATAAACAACTTTTTTGACATTTTGTTTCACACTCCGTAAACAGTGCAAATCCAAAGTAGCTGCTCTGGCCCTTTAAGGTGCTCTAACCCGTTGATTTTTGCTGTTTAAAACCTACTTGATGTCTTGAAAGATGAAGTACAATGCATTTTTGCCAAACACTCAACTTTCAGCTATATATATATCACCGTAATTGTTTTTGTTCTACCACAATTGGCCGATAGAATCGTATAACCACATTAGCCTTGTCTAGAACTCTCCGAAAAGCTCTTTTTCTATTCATAGCTTTGCCGATTACCCTTAATGTAGCTACTTATTTATAAGTTTTGTCACCGATTGTGCCCGTAATGCTCTATGTTGTTTGTGGTTTTTTTTATTGAATTATGTCCGTTAGACCTGTGACTAATTTTGCAAGTTCGCGGCAATATGCAAAGATCTCATTAATAGGGTTTCTTGCAAGGTTGTATTTAAACAGTTTGGTGTTTACAGCGGCGCATTGTGAAAGTAGAAAATGTAATAACAGAAAAGTTTTGGCGTATACGTTTTTTTCCATAAATAACCGGCTGTTGAGAGCTTTGACAAAACAACCCATGTATATGTGTATGTACGGCCGAATTTCTATATGAATACACCAAAGTAAGTTGGCAAAGCCTATACGAAAATTTTGATATACCACGGTGGCAGGGATTTGATACACCTTGTCTGTATAAAAAAGCTTTACAAAGCTCGGCTTGATAACCATGTCTGCAATCATTGAAATATAATAGACACAAAAGTTGTACTTGCGCCCTGTTTATAGGTTTCCGAAATCAAGTACTTCGTATTTCCATAATTTTGCAAAAAAATCTACTATTAATATATTTTTTTTATAATTGTAACAGAATATAATCAAATTCTTTCTGGAAGTAGGAAAGGTCACGCTCCATGAACATATAATCTAGTCGTAAAATGATGGGAGGAAGTGGCGGGCATAAGATTAAGAGTCCATGCAAATAAATATAATATTATAATATATTTGGCATTGCAGGACAATATAGGAAAAACAAAAAGATAATATTTTGGAATGTTGTAGAGAAAAGGTGAGGACGCATTTTTGATGACTTTACGGGGTACATGGAACTTTGTTTCTGCCGTTTTATAAAATAATAAGCTAGCTCTATCTACGTATGTTCTTCCGCGTTTGTACTCAACATGACAAAAAGCGAAATTTTTCAACAAAAAATCAAATTTTTCCTCTCAATGTCTTCATAGACTTTTCTAAAGAGCATTTTCCGAGGCTTGGTATCATATTGTTGATATGTAATACCCACATAAATCTTGGCTTTTCTTGCTAAAGGCGAGATTTTAAAAAATTGAAAACCTATGAAAAGCTTAAAGGGACAGTGCAACTACTTTTGAATCGCGCTTTTTACAACGTAAAAACGAAATATCCCAAATGTTTCTTCGTCTACTGTGCCAATTATAATGAAAAACATAATGGTGACACTCTACATGCTTACTAAATAATTTTATCAGTCTGTCGGGAAAATAATAAGCACAACGTTGCTGCGCTGAAGTGAAGAACAATTTGATTTTGCCGCGACACAGTGCATTTTCTTAGCGACGATGCGGTTGCTTCTGCGACAAAGTGCTTATTATTTTCCCGACAGACTGATACTGTTTGCAACTCTGCCGCCTTTGTTTTCGCTACAGGACAAAAAGAAATTTTTTGACATTTCGTTTCACACGCCGTAAAAAGCGCAATTCAAAAGTAGTTGTACTGTCTCTTTAAAGAAAAATCCAAACATTAGGCTTTGAACACTTTCCTTGTTAATTTTATGATACAATTGGAGTGGCTTGCGCTTACCGTATTCAAAGTTTGTCTTGCAAGATCTTTGCAAATTTATGTGAAGTCATTCTATCGCAGCCTACAAGTCCCCAACCAATTTTGCGCCTCATACAAGTCATATTCTACATTTCCTGCATCAAATTGATGATTTACAAATTGAGTGGGGTCTTAATTCTCTTTCAAGCGTTGTACGGATACACTTTATGTTCTTTACAGCATCTTAAATTACAAATAGACAATAAAAATTTTTAAATCATGGTTAAATACGGAAATTTACAAAAAAATCATCTGAAGGCATGTGGATGAAATGGCTATCGACCTACTACGCACATCACAGCGCAGTTTTTGTAGTGATTTTGGGAACGGAGTCTAATAATGGCATCTTCTTCCTTCAATTTACATAATACTATACGTATTCGATTACATAATCTTTGAGAGGGTGGATTGTCGTTTTGGTGACTATGGTATCAGTTTGACATGAGTTCAATTGTGGGAAAAATATTTTGGTCTTTTAGGGGTTATGGTAAATTTTTATGAGAATTACATAAAACATTCTTTGATTTTTTGAAGTTTTGGATATTAATCAATACATCGTAGTATAAAAAATGACTTTTTTTGAAGAACAAGATTTGTCTTTTTATATTTTGATATGTAACGGATTGCACACTGTCTTGCAAGCCAAAATAAGATGCAAATGGATTGGTCAAGCAGCATTAGTCTAAAATCTCGTATAACTCCTTCTTAACCCCTATTAAAGAGGTCGTATTTTCTCCCACTTGACGAGAGAACAAAAGTGCCAGATGATATCTTTTTCAATTCAATAAACGGTCAACCCATTCAAAGCAAAAATAATATAACGTCGCGGATTCTCTTGCGGACACAAGAGTACTAAAAAGTCCATAGAGATTGGTTTCTTGAGCTCGCAATGCTCAAAACTAAACATGGTTTTATTTAACACTTAGAACAATACATGTAGATAATAACTTTTGTAGTTGGTCAAAGAAATGTTTCATTTGGACGAGAATAAATTTGGATTTTTTAGAAGTGCAAAACTTGTAGTTTTAACACGGTAAATTACGTATACGCTTTATTGACCAAATCGTATAATGCAAAATATATATTTTAATAGAGTTTACAAAATTAGAAATAACCTGCAACTCACTTCTACCACAGTTTACGTTCAGTCAGTCACGTATCTATAATTTTTATCGGATACTGACATACGAATATGTCAAAAATCGACAATTTGGATACGGATGTTATTCGCATACGGATATATTTTGGCTGTTTGGATTTTTCGTTTAAACTTTGTGTTTTTACGTGTTATTCTAGACATTATGTCAAGTTCCCCTCATCGAACTTTGTCTGAAAGTTCATGTCTAAGTATGTGAAATTGTCGTGTTTTCCGTTTCGAGAGATTTCTAGAGCCAAGAGTGTTTTTCTCCAAATTGGTTTCTAAATTACTGTAGTGTTTTCGCTAGTTTTCAGTAATTTTTTAATTGCTGCAGAGGTTGGAACCGACGTTGGAATACGTAATCAGAAGTCAGTGCAAATAATCTAAATCATAATAGCACTCTAGGCTGATTAATCAAGTTTAGATGCAGTTTGCTATAGGAAATGAAAAAAAGTGCTGTAACTTAAAATTAAATTAACCGAAGAACCGATAGTTATTTTTTTTAACAAGACAGTACAACGTTTGCATAAAATACCAACTTGACCTTACTAGTCCGTCCGGAAAGTCGCTGGAGTGATTTTTGGCGTTTGCACTGTGCAAAAAAGTCAGGAACAGCTGAAAAAAGCTTATCGCACGGTGCAAAAAGCAGGAAATTGCACAGTGCAAAGAGAACTTTTGTTTTCTCAAAGTGCATGTCGTCAAAATTACTCCAGCGACTTTCCGGGGCGGATCAGTGGTGAGGGGCGACGAAAGAAAGGCAGATCATTTTTTTTGTGACTTCCTCACTTTCCGTAGTATAATATAATATTTACAATATTAGCTGAACATTTAGCCTGCGCGTTGAAAAACGCAACAAATGTGTTTACTTAGAGTGTACATGTAAGGTCTGAAGAAGAACCTCAAGCCCTGATATTTCGTATAGAGATCTAAACTTTCGCTATGGAAACTCTTACTAATTGTTTTGTTTCCCTTTACTCATTAAACTTTATTTTTGTCAACCGACTAATTTGCTTTGCTTTTCATTGTACATACATTACACTTCATCCCATAAATGATTTTAACTCTAAGTCCTCAAAGATCGGACCATTCCCAAACAATTTGCGTTTTATTTCCCGAAAACTAACAAGTACCGGTGCCGAATCTAATTTCAGTAAACGGTTATAGACGAATAAATAGAAAACGGGCGTTTGCACAGTGCGTAGGATCGGGCTGCTGGAAAAGATTTAGTTTCTGTCGTCTAGATGAGGAAACTGTATACATTTGAGTTTAAGTAATACTTAGTATGCTTAAAATGTGCATAATATAATATAAAGTTTCAACAGTCAGGGGTAAATGACAAAATGTTTGCTGTACTACGTATTAGTATTGAACAGTCTTAAAAGATCTATTAAGACATTTTGGTAACATAGCCCGAGGTACTTTTCTTTTTGATTGCCTTGAAGGTGATTGTAGCATTTGTAAATGATAACGCAGCGCAAAAGATCCGTTTTACTTTTTGAAACAAGGAAAATCTTGCTGGTGCAGCTAGTTCGTTTGTCAAGTCGCTGAAGTCATTTTAACAACATGCACTGTGCGAGTGCAAAAGTTCACGTTGCACTGTGCACTTTCTTGTTTTTGCACCGTGCAATGGGCTTTTTTTGGCTGTCGCTGGCACCTTGAATTTTTTTGCACTGTGCATGGCGCCAAAAATTGCTCTAGCGGCTTTTATAGACGGACTAGTAGGCCGACGTACTCTAATTTAACAAAAATTGGTCCAACCTTACAAAAATCCTGCAAAGCTTTGAAAAATTGTAACTAAAATGCTGTTAAGTTATTGCTTTCACTTTCATTTAGCAAATTTACAAAGCGTTTCCCTTTATTTCCTGCTTTCCAGCCTTACAAGTTTATGCCTGTTCTTGTAAACTCAATTTGCCGGGCTAAAAATGTCGGTCCGGCCCTTTTTTGCTAACATACTCGTAACCCGGGTTCTGACCTGGTCACATATGAACTTTTCAAAATTATTTGCTTTTGCTTTTCAGTTGCGGTCAACATATTAAAAGGTCATGTTTTCGAGAGACACCGGAAAATACGGAGAGTCGGACAGACGAGAAACCGTTTTTGTTTAAAAAGTAACTGAGTTCGATATTTTAACACAGAAAAAAGCATATTTTTTCTTCTGCAAAGAGAAAGCTAAAAATTTCGCATGTTCCGGGAAATTTCGCTCCAAATTGAAGCCAATTTTTGTCCAATTTTCTTTGCCTCACATCAAATACTTACGTTGTGAACGAAGCACATCAAACACTCTCCTTATCAAAATAATCCTAAACCGCAATTTTAAAATACGTCATTTAAACCAACTTCTTGAAATCTTTTATGTTTACGCGCCCATCTTTATTGCAGTTCAAGGTTCACAACATCCAGAAGACGCTTTGTTTGTATTTACTCGCCCTTTATTTGGCATCAACATCTTCATCTTTATTTACATTTGGTTTCTTTTTTAATCTTTTTTTAATTATTAGTATGTCACCTTACTATGCATGCATCTCAGACATATTTATACAAATAATTATATGTACAGTTAACTTCGTTCTTTTATCTCTTTTTGGCCTAACATCTTGGTTATTTTTATAAACGGAAGACCACATCTCTTGGCTCCGCCCATTTACAAAATTGGCTGGTAAATTATGGTAAAGAGCACATAGTGAATATAAATATAATCGATGGGTTGAGTGGTGCATTATTTACAGGTTGTAAAAGCGACAGTAGTTTTTGATTTTTTCCGATGCCTTGTTTTACCGTCCAAACGTTTTGAAGCGCGGTTAAAGGGCCAGAATAACTATATACTTTTAAATCGCGTTTTTAGGGCGTGGGAACTAAATTTCCGAAAAGTTTCTTCGTCTACTGTACCAATAACTTTTGAAGGCCTGACATAATTTTCTGAAAGGTTTAGCGCGCGTATTTTAACCAAAGCTGAACTATTGAATTGAATGGTCTTTTTTCGAGACACCACGCAAATTGAAGAGAGTCGGTTAGACAAAAAACAGATTTTTTGATGCTTTTGCGTCAAAAGGATTTGATTCATTAATAAGAACCATTGTAGCCCGCGCTAGTAACTGACCTTGTCGTGAATTATAACAGCCAAAAAAATCAAAGTCCGGGTTTTCGACTACAGACCGAAAAATCTCGATGCTTCTGGAAAGCGCAAGCTAAAAGTCTCGCAAATTTCATGGAAAAACTCTTTTCTTTTGTTGACGAATTTTCAGCCAATTCTGCTTGTCGCAAACCAAAGCCCTCGCTTGTTAGAATAACACTTGTTTTTCTTCCGTTCACAAAGCACTTTGTTTCTTTGAACTTAATTCCCATTATTGTCGTTTGTATTTCCAAGCTATTTTCTTTAATGATTCTTGAGACCATATGTAGTTGTCGGCAGTAATACAACTTTTTCCACTGTTTGTGTTTCAGTTTGTATTTTGTAAGCCTCCGAATTGATCTCCATTGTGCACAACTCTTACGTTCAAATTGTATTTGCAACGCTCGTTAGTTGAGTTACACTACAACTTTAGAAAAATTCGAAATGGTAGGCGTAGGATAAAAACGTACGCGAATTGAAATCAAAATCAAAACATCTGCACAACAAATCGCAGGCGACCAAAGGATTTATTTCTTTTAGAAGAGTTCAGCGGGACTTCCATATGGAATGTATGCTATGGCAATAACTTTGTCTTACGTAAGACAAAGTCATCTTTGGACTCTAAATTGAAAAATGTTCAGTCAACAGTTTGTGGTCTTGAAAATGTAGGCAAAGTAGCACTAAGTTGAAATAAACACTGCCTGGAGGAAATTGATTTTTCGACGGGGTTTAAAAACAATTTATCGGTTATTTAGCCGCCAAACTCTGGTTTTTACGTTTTGATGTTGAAAACGATGCACAGTCAAACCTATGTACAACGAAGCGCAAGAGACCATACAATTTAATCGTTATAACTCCTAAAATTTTTCTTTGTGACCGCCAAAACTGCTCATTATAGACAGTTTTCGTCGTATAGGAGCTCGTTAAAGGGCCAGAACAGCTACTTTTGAATGGCGCGTTTTGCGGAGTGTGAAACGAAGTGTTAAAGAAGGTTTTCTACTATTTAGTCCATTCGTAAAGTCGCTGGAGTGATTTCCGCGACATGCACTGCGAGAAAACAAAAGTTTCCTTTGCATTGCGCAATTTTTTGCTTTTTGCACCGTGCAATAGGCTTTTTTCTGTTGTCGCTTGTAACCTAACGTTTTTGCACAGTGCAAACATCAAAAGTCACTCTAGTGACTTTCCGGATGGATAAGTATGTCTTGCAACAAAAACAGAGGCCGTAAAGTGGCAAACAGTAAAACAATTATAAGTATAATTTCAGGGTCAAGCCAATTGCAAGGCCAAAATCATTCTCCGTACAACGAAACCCTTCTATAACAAATAATTTTTCTAAAGGGCCAGAAAAACTTCTTTTTAATTCCATTGTTTACGGCGTGCGAAACGAAGTGTCCAGAAAGATTTTGAGTGTCTTAAAGCGAAAACAAAGGCGGCAGAGTGGGAAACAGTAAAATAATTATTAGTAAGCATGTAGATTGTCACCATTGTTTTTTTTTCATTGTTATTGGTACAGTAGACGAAGAAACTTTTTGGACATTCCGTTTCCACGCCGTCGCAATTCAAAAGCAGCGTTGCTGTTCCTTTAAACAGAATGCGTTTCTTGATCTTCACAGCATTTTATTCATTTGTTAACATGTCTAACTAGGTATTCCATCCATACATTAGAACATAAAATTCTCGACCGATCTATGTAATCCGAGCGATCTATAGGCAAATATCCAAAAACGCCTAATTCTTTATCAGCAATCTCTCACGAAACCGTGTCTGTCAAAAACTTCGGAAATTTCTCTTTTGCCGACTGGCCATGTGGCCAGTAAATGACAATCAAGCGGGTATCTTCCTCGAATTCCATATTTAATAAAAACATATAATCTGCAAATTAATTAATTTAAATAGCAGGAATTCGCGAAAATGTCATTCATTCCCGAGTTATAACGACATTACTGTCGCAATCCATCTTAGCGATGAGGTGAGCACCAAAACGTCAAACAGTGAGCACTCAACACGTCAAATATCTTTGGATATGGCATAAGACATTAAAGGAATCATGTTATTCCCTATAATAAGAATTTAATGTAGGGAGTAAGATGATGCGATAATAATTTAATTATTGACTTTTTGATTTTGCTGACCAATTTCAAAAATATATTATCCTTTGTAATTCTTAATATGTTTTCCCTTCGGGTTTTGACCGTTTGAGGGTTTGGCAAAATTTTTGTACAAAATTTGTTGCATATCTCGGTCACATTTCTCTTGAAGAACACATCTTTCGGCCAAAATTTCTGTGACTGTTAAAGTTAAATCAAATAATTTTTCCCACATACGGCTACAGTTATGAATCATTTTGTACTTCATTTGTTTAAGCATATGTTTTTTTCACAAAACTTAAGGGATCGTTCATTTTACGTACGTCTCTTTATAGAGAAGATTTACTGTAGTTCGTTTAGGGATATTAGTCGTCTTTTTTCAATGCAACATCTTACGTTAGAGACCATTAAGGATCAAAAATCTGAAAAGTACATTCAACCTTTCCGCTAATAGTCTTAATATTTATTAATGCACTTTTTAATGCATTAAGAACTCAAGGAATATTCTTCGAGCTGGCTAGGCGGTTTCTTCGAACATTTCCCCAAACCGCTGACATACACATGTTCGGCAATTAATAGCATTCCACCTTAACTTAATTGCTACTGTCGTAGCGAGAAAGCCGACATTTGAGACACGTAAAATGGGCAGTACTTTTTACTTTTTGGCGGTGGTTTTTGGAAATTACTGAGTTTTCCAAATAATTCATAGGAAATATGTCCTTGCCAATTTGTTGAACAATAAATTGGAAGTTATGAGCTATTTTTTAGGAGGAAGACTCGTATAACTAGCAATTTATAACGGTTAAAGTTGTTTTAGTCATCGTTTTGTACTTGGAAAGAAAAATAAATTATATGATGGAAAATATACGGGGTTTCACGATTTGAAATTGTAGAGTACACGAACGTCAGCTTGGAAAACTTTTTTTAAAGTATAACTTAAAAAAATTGTTAAAAATATTGATTTTTTTGTCATAAATGTATCAAATCCTCATGGATAATAAAATTTGATGTCTTAAAACCAGTAAAAATATCGATTTAGAGCTTTATTTCTTCCGTAAGACAATTTCAAAGAGGCTGCTGGGAAATTTACACCAATTTTTCGTCATTTCCGACGGCTAAAACGGAATGCCAATTTTGGCTGAAAAAATTATTTTTGAATTTTTTCTTTCAATTACTAAAATTTGAAAAATTTGTCTTTTTTATAATTAAAAAAACCCTGTTATTTTATCAACGCAACCATAAAATTACAAATTCCGTAAATTTTACTCCAACAATAAGGTAAATAATTTTTGCATAGGTTTGCGCATGAGTAGATAATTTTGGGTATTGTTTCGTTTCTATTCTGGGAAACCGTCTGTATTTTCACCCTTGGAATGTAATCTCGAGAGGACAGAAAGATACATTACATGTGTAATCGAGGCTGTATGTGTGCCACTGTGTACCATTTATAACATAGAAAGTTTGTTGTCTTAAATTGGACAGTGTTTACGGTACTCTTACACTTGTTGTTTTGTAATCTCCGCATTGCTGTATTGTTCATAGTTCTTCGAGTGTCGCATGTCCAAAATATGTATTTTTATTTTTTATTCGCGCATATATATGCAATTATTTAGTGGTGTCAAAGTTCAGCTGAACTTCCTGTGGATGGAACTTCTTTTTCCTTTTTTTACTCCGTTTTAGAGTGGGGTTGTACAGTAGTTTGAGAGTGTTGTTGTTGTGACATGTGCATCAAACCAATTATGTGAACTTCTTTTTTTATTTTTTGGCCGTTTATTGGGGGATTTGAAGGTTGATGGGGTCGGACTTAGAATTTTGCGGACCGTTCAGGGCCGGACCCAACAAATGTGCTTCGAGCCGGTCTGACAAACCACTGCATCGATATCGAAGTATCGTTGACCCCAAATTTTACAAAGTACGTGATCTATACCCAAAAATATGAAAGAAAATACGAGCGGCGCACCAAGAACACTTTATTTATAAGTTTAGGATGTCCTTATATGTATTCGGATATAATTTTTGCAGTATTAAAAATTACGGTCACCAAATTGCGTAACTTTTTCTATTTCCACATCCACTTATATTGGAACGCCTTTCTATTTTTGCCTTTTGACCACAGATTCTACAATCTCCCACTCTTCATATTCGTATTTATCTCTTAACCGTTGTATAATAAAATCTCCTTAACTTTTGATTTTCAGTTATCCAAACCATGCACATAGTGTTCTTAATTCATATAATTGCGGAACTTGTAATTGGAATCCTCTCAGTCGTCCTAACTTTGGTCCTTCTCCGCGTTGTGTGGCAGAATCGGACGCCCCGACTGCGCGTTTACTCGTGGATACTGATCCTTAATGGTGTTGCGGATCTGGTTTTTGCACTCTGCAATCTGACACTCATGGAGGTGAGCCGCGGTTTTTTGGGAGTTTTTATTTAAATTGGGAAATCCAAAGCGTCCGTATTTGTCGCTGGAGTGATTTCTGCGATATGCACTGTGCGAAAACAAAAACTTCACTTTGCACTGTGCAACTTCTTGCCTTTTGCACCGTGCAACAGGGTTTTCTGGGCTGTCGTCCGCATTCTGACCTTTATTGTACAGTACAGTACACCAAAAATCACAAAAAGTTGAATTGGATTTTTCGAGTTGGATTTCTTGCTTGGGAGTCAAAATCTTGGCCCACGGCCTTTTACAAAAAAATAGTTGAATAATAAGGAAAGAATATTAAACGGGCAAGCCGGACATCTCCGGGCCTCAAAAAATCATTTTTGAAGGGTGTGGCAAGTTTTGAAAAGGGCTGGCCCAAGCCCACCTTGACAGAGAGCCAAAAGCTTGACCCCTAGCCACATCTGGGTCGACTAGTCCTTTTGAAAGTCGCTAGAGTGATTTCCGCGACAAGGACTCTGTGAGAAAACAAAAGTTCACTTTGCACTGTGCAATTTCTTGCTTTGCATTAATTTTTTGCACCGCGCAAACTCCAAAAATGACTCCATCGACTAGTACTAGTGCAATAAGGAAACGATTTGTTTTTAGAGCAAGAAAAATCAAATTTTTTCAAAGTGCAATTCTTTGGGCCAAATTTCATCAAAATCAACGGATTTCAGCGTATTTACTTTTCTCTCCCCTCTTTTTCCAACCAAAAACCATCCTAAAATAGCCTAGAAGTTTACTTTATTAGTCTCGAAAAAGTGGGAATTTACTTTTACCGGAACTGACTTTGCAAATCGAGTTAATTTCGAATATGCACTACACTTATGGCCTGACAATTAGGCACTACGTAAAATTCGACGGAAATTGCCTTCTTGTTTTAGTGGTAACGGACAAAGGAGAGACCAAAAATGGTTCTTCGAATGAACCGGGCATTAAAGCAGTAATTGAAAGTTGCGGGGTTATAGTAAACTAATGGGAAAATTGGGGAACAAACAACATGGTACACATGTGGCAAAGATCCAAAACTATAGATTCGAACCCGTATATGACGAATAGTACACAGATTCGAATCTATAGTTTTGCCGCGGTTTTGCCGAAAGATTTGCACAGTGCTGCTTTTTTCAAAGCTTTGCACTGTGCAAAAAAGAAAAATGCACTGTGCGGCGCGAGCAAAAGTTTACGCAGTTTTGAAAAAGCGCAGTAACTTTTAGTTGCAAAGTGTGACGGAAGTTGAAATGCAAAGAAACTGACAAGGCCTAGAACCTTCGCCCAAATCATTTTTTGACAGAACCCTTGTAAAAACCACTTTTCAGGGCGTAGAGATCCTGGATAACTCCCTTTTCCTCTTCTCCACATCCTTCTTTTACCACTCTTCGCAAACCGTCTCAACAATCGCTACAGCGGTTTGGCTGACCTCACTCTACATGGCATTTGCTGTATTGCCAATCAACTATTATTATCGCTATCGACAACTTTCAACACGGCCGCTGACAATCTTCCAATATGTTTGTCTATATTGCCTGGCACTGCTTTATGTTGGAGCCCACTGCTTCTCAGTATTCTGGTTTACTGTGCCGAAGAATAAGGAATTGGACAAGATAATAACTTCGGTAAGGGGGTTGAAGGGGTTTAAAATACGGCAGAGAAAGCACGTGTATATATAGCAATCTCTGGAGCGACAAGGATGAAAATCACTTACACCTCGGTACGACGAATCGCAAGGAATCAAAGAATTTATTCGTTATAATAGGGGTTCGCTGTGCAGAAGTTCATTTTGCCTAAGGTTGACTCCGGAAAACTCTGAGCTTATGTATACAATCTCAAACCAAAGGCCTCCCAATTTTTCCATGTTTACTATGGCCAAAAAACTGCCTTGCACGTCAAGTCGAGGAGAGGACTCTTCAAGTTGGCTTTTCGTCCAAAAATTTATCGGAAAAATTATTTTGTAAATTTCTCTTTAGATTTTTCCGGTCAAAACAAGTCTCAAAAAATTCAGAGAGCTTGAAAATGGTCAACTTTTGTCAAAAAAGACCTGGGTTTTGCCAAATTGAACAAGAAATCGATCAAAAAATATTTTTCGGACCCCACATTTGTGACGAAGTGTCAACTTGTTCCCTCTCTTTTGCTTTTTCGATTTGACGTGCCTTGTAAATAAAGATCAAAAGAATCAATTTCGTATTTTGCAAACCAAATCCCCTCAATTTTCAGGTCGAATACTACGCCGATCCTCCTGCCTACATCGTATCTGACTCCTCTTTGCCCGGCTGCGTCTATCATCTTCTTCACAGCACAATTCAAGTTGCCGGCTCTTATCTAATTGTTGCGTATTTCGCCATCAAAATTCGGTCCGCCATCTTGGAGCAGCGGAATCGAATGTCGACGGGGGCTAAACGGACGGACAATCAAATCATGACAGTCATGTTCGTCCAATGTATGTGTCCCGGAGTTGTGCTCACAATTCCCATTGGAATCTGCGCGTCGGCCCCGTTATTTGGGCAGAGCGTTCCATTATTAGGCCTGATTTTAACTACTGTAATGGGACTTATTCCCATTTGTAATTCGCTGAGTGCACTGCTGATTGTGGGGACATATCGACAGGCGGTGAAACGGATGATTGGAATGGAAGCGCCAAGTTCGGTGATGGGAACAACTTCCAAAGGCCAGGCCAGCAAAGGAGACCCGACCGTGTCGCCAATGACCGACGCAAAGAGCATGTTGTAAGGTTTGCTTTGGTTGTAAAATATATTCGTAAAAAGAGATGACGTTTGCAAGTCATGGACGTATTTTACACCTCTCAACCCACTCTGACTCCATTTTTGCGTAATCATTCCCAAAGTTACCCTTCAATTTTCAGAGCTCGTCTCGAGAAGACAACGATAACCCATAACTACAAATGATATCATCCATGCAAATCATTCTCAATTGATCTCAAATTTATTCCGAACTCAATACATATTCTATCTCATTTCTAAAGACTTCCATATGAACTTTAAAAAGCGGAATACGGTGCATTATGGTCAATAAACTTTTTCAAATAAACTGTTCAACGAATCGAACTTTACGAGAGTCAAACAGTAAAATAATTATTAGTAAGGATGTAGAATGTCACCGTTACGTTTTTTCCGTTGTTATTGGTACAGTAGACGAAGAAATTTTTTTGACATTTCGTTTCCACGCCGTAAACAGCACGATTTAAAAGAAGTTGTTCAGGCCCTTTAACAGTAATTTTCGATGTTTACGGTCTCAATAGAGATCTATTTTATTCTTCTCGAAAATAGTAAAAGAACCTGATATATGTATAATATCGTATAATATTGGCAATTATAAAAATTCTTTTTCATACGTAAATGTTGCAACGCATCATTTATTGTATGTTTCATCACACCTGACGAACATCATGGCCCTCAACTGAGCCGGTAGCATCGTATCCCGGATAAGCATCCACTCGTTTTGCTCTGAAATTTGATTGGTCCTTTACAAGGTCAAAAATTACCTCCTTCTTTTCATCCGATCTCTCATTTTATGGACGTAATCGAGCGTTGATAGTCCTTGAAAACATAAAATCGTATGGAATCCTAACAAGGACGCCGTTGAGAGCGCAGCAAATGCCAAGAGAAAAACAGAAATTAGGCATAAAGTTAGCCACGTAAACTTGTTGAAGAACATGTAATCATGAACGAATTTTGAAGGGACTAAAAGAACGTACATGCATCAGATATTATCGCAAGCAACCTACTATCGCCAGTTTGATCGTGGAAGAACAAAGAAAGGCCGTAGAAACACACAGAAAGGCCAATTGAAGCACCAATAAAAACTGATGACACAAAAACCACAAAGATCCTAAAAAGGAACTCCAATTACTGTGAAATCATCAACAAACAATATCTGACTATCTACAGCCATCGTCTCAAAAAAGGAAAGTGCCAAATATGGGACTAGACCGTCCTAAAAGTCGCTGGAGTGATTTCCGCGACATGCACTGTGAGAAAACAAAAGTTCACTTTGCACTGTGCAATTTCTCGCTTTTTGCATGGGCATCTCCTCATTCCTCCCCCCCCCCCCCCCTTTTTTTTTTAGCGAAGGCTCAGCAAAAATTAGCTATCATAATAACAACAAGGTTCGTTATAGTAAAAAATTGACAACTTTTCCAGTTAAAAAATTTTTGCATTAAAATTAAGGAGCACACCATCTGCGTCATGCCGAGTCTCTTCCAACAAAAATTTATGCAGTTAGAGCCATTTTTTGTCTGCCCGATTCTTTTCGTTTTCCGTGCACTCTCAGAAAAATGACCCAGCATTAAAAGAACAGTACAGCTACTTTCGAATTGCGCATTTTACGGCGCGGAAACGAAATGTCTAAAAAATTTCTTCATCTACTGAACCAATAACAACAGGGAAAAATAATGGTGACATTATACATGCATACTAATAATTATTTTACTGTTTGTAACTCCGGCACCTTTTTTCGCTGCAGTACACTTTTTTGACATTTCGTTTCACACGCCGCAAAACGCGCAATTCAAAAGTAGCTTTTCTGGCCATTTAAAAATGCAGGTATTCTCTGACTCACCGATAATTAAGTCTTCCAATACAATTGTTTAAAAACTGGCAATGATGGTCAAACCCGGGTATGCACTTGTTACAAGTTCGGCAGTGCCTCGTGCCAGAGGCGCTGAAATTTTAAAAGTTATTTCAATCATTCCTTTCCAATTTTTAAGGTACGCTTCTTTCAATGCAGAAGCCCTTTACATCATCAAAATCCACTCACACATCCATTCTGCAAACATTACAGAAGTCATTCTCAATGACATGCGCATTCCTTGAAGGGATAAATGGAGCCGGCACAACTCCCGTTGTTCCACTTGGATCAACTTGAGAGGCATAAATAAAACAGCCGATAATCCAGACAAAACAAATCCACAGACCCGCAGTTATCAATAATCCCTTGGGCAATGGTAGAACAACAAATGGTGTCAATATTAGTAACACTATCACAATCAACCAGCTGAGCATTTGCAGCCAATGAAGGGGCAGAGAAAAGCCGTTTTGGCGACGAAAATCATAAGGAAGATCGCTTTGATAGCACATATTACACATCTCTGCAGACGAAAAATTACTCAGCAAGACATGAGCAAGTCGTATTTTACATAAGTAGTAAGTTCTTTCGCCATTTACAGCAAAATATCGATATTATACTAGACAATCTGAAAAAAGGAGCTAAAAATCTCTTCCATTTGAAGTGAAACTCATAACAACAAGGCAGAAGAAGGGAAAACAATCCTTCTCCTCTCTCGCACTCGGAAAGCTACAAATTCTCCTAAAATTCTGTATTCCCATGCAGAGTGGCAGACTTGACCCGAAAATAGGACAAGACTTGTCCCAAAATAAATTCTAAAATATATTTCGGACTTTTTATTAGGAATTTCATCAGGATTTGGCATTTCCATGGGTTGTTATTGTCAACAAGTCTTTTTGAGTCGTTTTTGAGCGGATTTGCCTAACTTATTTTACACGAGTTGTCTAGTTCAATATTATTTTGTTTTGTTCTTATTTTTTCTTTGTTATTTGATGGTTTTCGCGAATGCGGGCTAAAGTACAATGTCTCTCGCGTGATCAAAGAACCAAAAGGCAACGAAAAAAGTTTTTTCAGATATAAGGGAATGCTTTTCTAATGGGCTATTAATTTGTTCAGGAGTAATATGTCAAATTATACCTCAATCGTAAAATAAAGTGTGAAAATGGCCTCTACTGACGATGTTTCTGAGGTGGAAAGAGTAAGTTCTTCTTTTTGTTTTGTTTTTTGTTTTTAGATTTGAGTTTTAGAACGAATCACAGATTATATTGGGCGTGAGAACGTAATAGATGATATTCGCTAAATTAATATCTAATTGTTGGCGCAGGTTAGGGAATTTTATTTTACTAAATGTGTTAGGCCTTTACATTGCTAATACATGCATTTTTTCAAGCTGAAGCTTTATTTTCCAGCTGAGTTATCTCATGTGTAACATAATTTTACTCGATTTTGGAACGTTTTAACTGAAGGTTCTTAAATATAGATGGTAAAAAACGTCTCTAAGCCGATCGACATTGAAATTGGACAAAACCTTTTAAAAATCGTTTTAGAAGCCACTTCACATAATAGAATGGTCTCACTTGGATTTATGGAAGTATTACCCTTTGGCGATGACTACCTCGCTCACAGTTCGATGTGCTCTTTATCCTACAACAGTTGTTAAGACGAGATTGCAGCTGCAGAACAAGAGTTCGGTTTATCGAGGAACTTTCGATGCTTTTCGACAAATAGCCAAGACTGAAGGAGTTGGTGCCCTTTATAGAGTAAGAAATTTGATGTTTTTGGATCTTTTTGATTCTTAGGTAACTTACATTTTAACGAACGATTTTATAATCTCTATTATACATGACGTTTTTAGGGGTTTTGGATAACTTTCCCTCAAGTTTGCGCCTCCTTCTTATATAACACAGTCTATGAGAAATTTCGAGACGTTATGAATCGCCATTCACCTATAAATTCTCCTCAACTTCTTTCTGCATTAGCTGGAGGAGCAGCCAACGCTTGCACTGAAGTGGTCTTCGTCCCAACAGATATCGTCTCCCAGTACATGCAGATCCATAATCAAGGAAAGGACTTCACCGGAGGGTCGAAGAAGGGCTCAGTGATCCAAAACTGTCTGAAAAACGATGGACTTGAGAAGCGGATGACCTTGGGACTTAGAGTTGTCCGAGCCATCTATAAAACTGATGGTCTCCTTGGATTTTATCGAGGGTTCTGGTCCTCTTTGGCTATGTTCGTCCCTTCAACTATGGTGTTTTGGTGGTCATATTACGAAGCGTTAATTAGAATGAAAACGGCCAGAGCGAAGTGGCTTACAAATGGGACAGAAACAGACTTGGAAAAGTTGCCATGGAGAGAACAAAAATTGTTGGGATTGCAAGCTGCGGCTGGACTGGTGGCTGGCGTGGTCTCCGCTGGAGTCACAAACCCTCTGGAAGTGTTCAGAGTTCGAATTCAGGTAAGAAAAGGGGAGTTGGATATTATTTTAGGCCAAAATTTATGTTGTAGTAGTCAGCTAGGTGGAATTTGATGAAAATTCATACTTTTTCGTAATTTCAAAGCCTTAAATGAGTTGTAAATGAAGGAGCAGGTAATACTCTCCCTTATTTGTGTTATTCTATTTCTTTCAACATTAATTTTTTCTAGTATAATATCAAGAATTTAATTCGTTTCCTCTTCAGATCCATCGCCTCACATACGTCGAGACTTTTAAACGAATAATCAAAGAAGAAGGTTTTAACGTCTTTACGAAAGGCCTTTTACCCCGAGTGGTTCATCGCGGAATCTTCACCTGTCTGATTATGATTGGATATGAAGCTGTGAAAAGGATCAGTGTCCTTCCGGAATACAAGGACACGGTCGTCTGGTGATGTACAAACCCAAATTAGGATTGCTAGAAAAATTTTAGGACAATTTTATGCCATATTGTATCTTCGAGGACAAGGGGAAGTCATTTTTTGATATTTTTGGACAAAAAGTTTTATTTCGATATTATTCATAAGTTGAGGTGTTTCAAGAAGCCAAAAGATCAAATTTCGGGCCCACGTGTTCGTCTTGACCTCTTATTCGAGTCCCTCAAGTTTTTTCAAACTCAAATTCCCACTTTCCTCGTGTCCTCAAGGCCCAAACTCATTGTGCTTTCGGTTTTTTTTGTATTTGCCAGAGATCTTCAAGCGTTTCACGGTGTTTTCTAATGTTTTTTTTTATTTTCAGGGATTTGTTTTTCTTTTTTGAGCTGTTTTCACTTTGATCAGCCGTAAAAATAAAAATAGAAACGGATTGGAATGTGTTAAGATAGAATTTGTATGGGAAAAAGACGATGGGGAAGATTATGACGGCTTCGGCGTCGAAACTTGTAACTTTTCGGAACGGTTTCATTGTTTTAGGAGCTTCTTTTCATAGTAATTGTCCGACAAATAGCCCCGAGTTAGCGAAAAGAAATTAATTCGAGAATTTTCCACAACGAATGCGGGATTATTAGCTCGCTCTTTCCGAAATCGCCGCGAAACTTCGGTCACAGTTGACAAACATTCGGCATTTTTTGATTTTGATGGGTATTGGAAATAAGATCAACGATACTTTTGCAGAAAAATAACTGTTTTCTCCGCCAAACCGTCAAAGATATCACTAAAAAGTTTTTTTTTTATCTGACTCCTCATTTTGCGCAATGTCTCGTCTGAAAAGTTTGTTGAAAATCTCGGCAGCGCCTGCAAAGTGCGAGCTGAAATTTTCAGGAGTTTATGTGTGTCTGATATAGTATCCAAACATTTATCAACTCCTGAAGATTTTGGCTCTCACTTTGTAGGCGCTGCCGAGATTTTCAACAAACTTTTCTGACGAGACATTGCGCAAAAGGAGGAGAGGCGGTTAGAAAAAAAGTATTTTTTAACGACATGTTTTTGTCGATTGGGAAACAGTATTTTTTTGTGGAAGTTTTGTACATCCTATTTCTAATATCCTAATCGAAATCAAAAAATCTCGAATGTTTTTCAACCAAAATTTAACGGCCATTTCGGAAAGCGCGAGCTAAAAACCTAGGCGATGGCGATGTGGAATTTGAGGCCAGAATTCTTGTCTTTGTCAAGTTTTCGTCGAGATATGACCTTCTCTTTGCAACTATTTAAAATTTTTAGGTCATATTTCCCACCTCGAGGTTACCGTATTTTTCAAAGTTTTAACTGATGATTAACGTCGAAAATTGAGAACAAATTCAGCTTCTGTTGCGATATCTCTCTTTTTCTCGGGAGCCCTACGCAATAATTTCTCGAAACTTCCGGTGGAACCGCCCAAAAAAGCGAAGAGAAATGCCATTCTCTCTCCCTTTCCGAACACTCTGAACACGAGTTTGTTTTCCACGTCAATGTCTTCCAATTGCTTTTATTATCGAAGTTTTATTTGTTTTCCGTTCTTTTCCGGAGCACGAGACGCGGAAGTCTGCTGGAAAATGCGATTTTTTGGAGGAAAAGCGATACTTTTTGATCTTTTCTTACGCCTTTTGGTATAAATACGAGATGTGTTGTAAACTTGTGAAAAAAAAATTATTATGAAACAATATCAATGCTGTTTTAGCAGTTTACTTTGAAAAAGAAGCGAAGATTTTTATCAAAATGCGATTTTTTTTAAATTTTTACCTTTTACAATATAAAATTTCTCCATAATCTCTCTAAAACTGTCTTTAAATTTGGTAAACACTCTACTAAGCTTATGAGAAAGAGAAAACGACACTTAATTGCGCCTAAATTACTAATTTCTCCCCACCTTTCCCCACTACAATTTAAAAAATCCTCGAAAACTTTGATAATTTCCTTTAACCAAGATAAGAAAATTAATTGTCCGTAGTCCATGAAAACTTAATCATGCCCATCTATTCTTGTCATTTTCCAAAAATATTTTTGTTTTGACCAAAACTTTTTTTCAGAAATTGGACGGTTTTGCAAAAAATAGAAAACTAATAAAGAATGTAATTTTTAGGGCATTTCAAGTGTATTTCGAAGAGAATTGGCATTTTACTTTTATTGAATATTGCGATCGGTCAGTCGTCGAAGATTTTTTGAGCTGGAAAACGGTCGATTTTGAAGAAAAAAGTGGAGGAGGACGGCGGAATTTGGCGGAAAAATGTTGTTAAAGTAAGTGTTAAGACGGTATATGCCATTATCTGCATTATTTTGGATTTTTGTGTTTTTTGGATTACTGTAATCCGCTTTTTTCCCAAAAATCAGCTAAATTTAAAATTGTCCACTAAAAAAATCAAAAAGAAGTCGAATAAACCGTCGTATTTTACATAGAAAACTATCGCCCATCTTGGCTCGATCTCGCCCTCTACCTCTTAGTCGTTCTGTCTCTCATTCCTATAAACCGATGATTCTCGACCAATCCTTCCCTCTGAAGGATAACATTGGCAATATTCGGATCGAAGTTGCTCAGCCATGTCACAAATACGATGTCGTCGATTTTACCAAGGTCCATTTTGCTCGACGCGAGCCTATGATGCATTTCTGGGGTGAGCTTATTTCACTTTAAACGGTTTCGGGAGCTTCCCCTGATTTTGAGGGACTTCGTGGTGGGACTGAAAATTATTTTCCAAGCTGCTATAATCCCTCAAAAATGGTCTTCTTGGTTTCAGGAGTGGATCCCGAGACCATGATTGACTCTTCTCTCGGCGAAATAATTGAATACTCGCTGTCTACACCGTTTTCGGTTCTGGCTTTTCTCAATGACAATTTGGTTGGAGTATCGCTGATTTCGTTGTACAAATTGGGAAAACAAAAGGACACTTCGGAACTGAAAATTCCCAAGGATTTCGGATCGGGTGAGTAAAATAAGTTTAGGGACATGTTATACGATGAAACATGTTTTTGGCTAATGGGGAAGGTTTCATTGTATAAAATGTCACAGAATGGAGTCGGCGCATATTTTACATTTTTAAATTATTTTTTTCTTTTTTTTCATTTGTTCGCTTTGTGAACATTTTATACGATGAAACTTCCCTTTCTTATACAAGTTTCATCGTATAAAATGGTCATGTATTGCATTTTGATGAAATTCCCTGCTTTTCAGAGATCCATCAGCTCAGAATGTACTACGAAAACTATGAAGTGGCCGCGGTATTGGCATTTTTGAATTATTTCAACGACTTTGCCCCCAGTTTTCTTCCAATCGACCATGGTTATGTCGGACAAGGTCATTTGAGTGTGGTCGACAGCAAATTTGAAGGGTAAGGGAATGAATTTGTTTTTATTTGGACGTATCTTGCATTTTTTAGTCTGAACCGGCTCGATGCTGCGTTTTTTACATTAGTTATGACCTTATTTTAGCCATGGAATTCACACCAAATTGGTGGTATCAGCGGCCGAACAAATGGCTAGTCATGGGATTGGCTACTATTTCGGAGTCAACACTTCCGCCGACAGTCTTTGTGCCGCGTTAGCTCTGGGCTTTCAGGAGGTTTATTCATTTCCGTTTTCGGAAGCCAAAATCCATGGAAAGCCAATGTTTCCGGGCGGTGTAATGATCGATGGAGGCAAGAAGATTTCGATTCTAATCGCGGGGAACGAGCATGTCGCCAGATTCTACGAGAGGAAGCAAAGTCGCCAACAACGGTTATAATGAACATGTGCATATAAACAGTGATATCATTAATCGAATATTTGTTTCTAAAGGTTTTAATTTGATATGGAAAATGGTCTGAAAGGTATTAAACTTACATAAATACTGTAAACTTTTATTGTGGTTCAGAAAAAGTCGTCGGTAATATAAAAAATGATGATAATGAAAGTGCTCAAAATAAGACAATCACAAAAACAGTGATTGCAGTAATATGCACAGAGTTGATTCAAATTTTGTAAACTCATTGTTTATAGGTAGCATATAAATTCACAAAGTTATCAGCTTGCGCGTTGAAGTGTCAGCCAAGATATTCAACAACCTTTGCGGTCACGAGAGCTCGTTAAACGCGGAGGGCGCTCATAGATAAAAACGCCTTTGGTTATTGTTTTTTAGACGAGCCGCTCTTAAAAATAGCATCAGCGACCATAAGATAGCATTTTGCAACAGCCACAGTCTTAGCCAAAATACAACCAATATACATGTTATTCATATTACGATAACACAATATCCAGGCTGATGAAAATTTTTGTTTTGTCAATACTGACAAGTTTTTTACCGTGGACCTTTGAGATTTTAAGAAAATCGACGCTTTAAAGTATGGGCTTTTATACTAGTCCGTTCGTCAAGTCGCTGAAGTGATTTCTGCGGCGTGCACTGTAAGAAAAAAAATTTAAATTGCACTGCGCTATTCCTTTCTTCTTGCACCGTGCAATAGGCTTTTTTCGGCTGTTGCTCGCACCATGACTTTTTTTGCAGGGTGTGTATCGCCGAAATAACTCCAACATTGCGGACCGACTAGTATTCCGTAAAGATTTTCAAAACGGTAACGACGAATATTGAGAAAATCTTGATTAAATTTTGCTTTAGTAAACAATCGCTAAATCATGTCAACGTTTGAATAACGATTTTTTGCAGAGACATGATTAACATGTTGTTTTGTTTGGCTCGATTTGTCATAAGCAAATTTGTTAGACCTATGATGGAGATGTTTTCATCCTGCTTTCATTATATTTTATCATATTTTCAGTAACAGTCATCGTAACATCAACCAAATTGGCTACTATTATATAAAAGGAAATGAAAAATTTTCACCTTATAAACGTACTTGTACTTGCTCAGTCCACGAAATATCAGCCATTTTCTCCAAGCTGCTGCTTCTTTCTCTGCTGCTGTTGTTGTGCTCAACTATGGTGGCGGCGCGGATTTGTTGATGGGCTTCTGATTGCGCTGGTTTTTGCAACGAAGGTGAACTTCCTTATTGTCGTTGGTATCTGGCATGTGGATGCCATGATATAGAATAAGCCTGTGAAAAGAATGTGTCGTTCTCCATTGTTTTGCATGAAATAAAGAAGATGAAAATGCAAATAGACATTTTTTTAAGTTTTGTTTCTACTGGTCATTTGCAAATTTAAAAGCCTTGTAAAAGTCATGACTAAACATGACTCCCGGGCCCGATCTGAAAGCAAAAATTGGGGCAGTAAACAAAAATAAGGTGTCAAGACCCCATCATGCTGGCGGGGGAATCATACACGACTATCTACGATTATTTTCAAAAGGTTTACAACACTTTTGTAACTATTTTTCATCCTATCTCATAGTGAGTTATGTTATAATTGCCGGGCGACTTGATATCTACAGGCCAAAGCAAATTTGAAACGGCCCTGCCCGAGAGCCATGTCTAGTCTTGACCAAGCCCTCGGTAGAGGGTCGGTTGGTTTTCTTCTGAACAGATAGATAAAAACGTTTTGTTTGGTCATCACTAGATCACAGACAAATTTTAGCTCGCGCTTTTCAAATGTAAAAAAAGAATTCAACGTTTTTCTGTGCGAGAGAACACCCGAAATGAGGAGAGAAGGCCAGGAAAGAAACAGTTTTTGCCCATAAAACCAAAAATCATAGCTAAAATTATACGCCGTCATCCAATATACGAATCATATTTTATTTTCGTTTGAAAACGATGGGGTTGTCTATATTACTTTTCAGTCATAAAAAATAGGATGGGCAGGGGAGTTGTCGCTGCCAGGAATTGGGGTACAAAGACATCCAAATAAGGTGCATCGGGCGACTGCGTGGTAACCGCATCTGAAAGAAGAGAAGCGATAACATCTTCTAATCGACATATAAAATACGATTAAGAAGTTGAAAATTCTCCAAAAGAAAAAAAGCACAAAAAATTGCCTTGATATTATACATATAACCTACGAATATCGACATTGAACATGGAAGAAACACAATCCATTGGAATGGCCGGCGAAGGACAAGAGAATACAAAGTAGGACCATGGCTTTTGGAGACATTGCTGACGAAATTTTTGCATAGAAAGTAAAAAATAAGCCGAAAAATAAAAGATTTTGAGGACTTTGTCATCAAAAGGAAATTTAAAAAAAATTTATGCTAATTTACGACAAAAATTATTTACACACCTCCCATTTTAAACAATCAAACAAAAAAAAGTGTAAATTTATTTTGGCAGCTCTCTATTAGCAACAGTATCCACATCAGCCAAAAATAAACTGATCTTGCTACACCCATCATGCATAATCCCATCGCCAAACACGGGCTCCCCATGGATTTGGACGCTGCGGTAAGGCAGCTCCCAAACAATCGAGTAGCCCATCCTTAGCATCTGAGCAGTTGAAGCGTGGCCGGTCGTGATTCCATGGAGCATTTGCACAAATCCATCAGCCTTCATCTCTCTGGCGGCCGAAATCATCATAGCCTGGAGCAGGTTGCTTCTAAACCGAGGAGAATTTTAATTAGCCGCAAAAACGGTAAAAATGCTATAAGTCAAAATTAGAAGCGCAAAAAGATGAATACACTTTAAACTTTATCTTACCCACTATATTCGCTTGCCACAGCCGCATGTTCACCATGGCCCATCAGTAATCTTCCATTATTTCTGGGGACGAAATGCCCAATCATTCCCAAACAGTAATTCACAATGGTAGAGCAAACTGCAGCATTTTTGTTTTTGATTTGGTAAGCGCCGACGTAGTAATCGTATACTGCAAAAAAATCAACGATTTTTTCCACAGAATGCCAAGAAAACTTACAAAGTCCAAAATCCTTGACGCCCTTGGGCGAAGGGACGGAATTCTCATCGATTGACTCGACAAATCCAACATAATATGCGGCCATTCTATGGCCATCCATGGCCACAATCGAGTATGGCAGACGAAGACATTGTCTGAGCATTCCATCGAGGATTTCGTTGACAAAAGTGTCTCTGTCGACCTCTGAAAAATAACTTTTATGGCAAGTGGGTAAAGTCAGAGTTACCAAAAAATGATTTCTAAATGCCTTAAGCTCAATTCGGTAAAAGCTCCTTGTTCTGGCCACAACTTATAATTGCGCGGAAACTGGTCAGAATTGGCCGAAACTTGGCAGACAGACTCGGTTAATCGTTCTCAATACTTGGAAAGTGGATTAGTTAGAGTGGTACTCTTTGTTTTGCGCACCATCTAACCTTCAAATACGGGTGCAGCCTGCGATTTCCTATTTTATACGATGAAACCTGTCCGGAACTGAGCTTTTTGTCTTCGTATTGAGCAAAATGAGTGTTTATAGCCTTCGTATGTACCTTGGAAACTACAGAGCTATTATAGTAATCCAGTACTAGCTAGGTCGAACCGTTGTCTTCGTAATTTTAGTTCCCTGGCTTGGGCGCAGGTCGCAAAGTATCTTTTCTGTGGCCAGAATAAGGAACTTTTTCCCTCAATTCAAATCTAAAACAAAAGGCCAAAAAATTTCAGAAATGGCGGGAAATTTATTTTTTGAATTTCGAATCTTAAAAAAACTTCCCCAAATACTTCAAAATCGGTTCATGCTCAAGAAAAGCCTGCACACAAAAGTCCTCGATTAATTTTACATCGCTGTACTCCGCCACTTCGATGCTAATCGTCTTTCCTGGCTTGCTTTTCAAAGGGAAATTGGGGACCAAAACCTTGCGATTGAAGGAAAAGGCCTTCGGAATTGAACTGAATCCACGAAATTTGGCCAAAACATTGACTGAGGAGGAGAGAAAATGTGAGTACCTGCAAAAAATTGGTAAGCAAATGGGGTAAAATACAATGTGGAGAATGAGCCTTACCGAAGAAGCATTCTCAACGATTTTCAGACCGATTTTTGCGAAAAATGAGGCGGAAGATAATGAAAAAAAAATTTTAAAGGACAAAAATAATTTAAAATTTAAAAATAAAAATTTGCATAATTGAGATCCCAATTTTTCGGTTGAATTTTTACTTTTTTTAGACTTAAATTGGTATGTTACGGTAAGTTCTGTTCGGTTTTTTACTTTCTAAGCTTTTGAAACTTACGACAGCCTGATATTTTCGTATTTTACCATTTCTTAAAAATTATTTAACGATTTTTCAGCTCCATTTCCCTTCTTCGGACTTCATCTTTCAATGTAATTCCTCATCATTTGAGCAAGACCACCAAAAGATTTGCCTCAAATCGACAGATCTTGGTCCCAAATTATCCTCTCCGAAAGAAGCCTGGGAAAACAGTGAGCATTGAAGTCGCGCAACCAACTGATTTTGCGATTTTCGAAAAGTATTGCAAAGCTTTGTATCATCCGGAACCCTTGGCCATTGCTTTTGGTGAGTCAATTTTTTTTTCCGGCAGGGAAATGCGTGCTTCAGATGCGACGCTTTTACAAAATTTTGATGAAATTTGACACAAAGTCAGAATCAATTTTTCTAAGACATGAAAAAGAGATCAAAAGTCGGTAAAAATGTCATTTTTTGCAAATTTTAGCATGAACAGCTTCATACCGTTTTCTACCGCAGAGCGTAATGTTTCCATATAAAAAATTATTTTTTTTCCGCACAAAACCGGCAAAAATCTGGCCAAAGTTTTTTCTCTAACTGCTCTCCTTGTTTCGCGCACTCTCTCGGCCGCAACGATTGTTGAATATCTCGGCTGCCCGTGCAAAGCCCCAGCTAAAATTTTCAGGAATTGATATGTGGTCTATGCCCGAGGTGTGTACAAAATTTAAGGAAAATCTGAGCGTCGTGCGTATGGTACTACCCTTGAGAAATGGTTTTTGATTTCTTCTCAGTTTTAGAACGATTTATTTTTCAGAATGCCCTCCAGAAGAGATCAACAAGTATTTCACATTGCCTTTGATCGAAAGAGCTCTTCGTTTTCCGTATACTGTCATGGTCATGGACGGCGATCAAATGGTTGGATTCTCTTTGACTACCATCGAAGTTTTTGATGAGTACCGAGCTCCCGCGCCGACTGATGTGGATGATTTTGGAGGTGGTAAGCGATAAAAAGATTTGTGCTTTGTATTTCAAAAACTATATAACTGCACTTTCTTCACTTTATTCTGCTTCTCAGTTGTCGAGTACTACGTGAAATACCATGGTGTCACGGAGAAGAAGATGAAAGATTTTCTGGGAATTTCTTACTATGCTGGTGATGTTGTTCCCAATTTTATGCCCAAAATGGAACGATATGTCCTGGGGCATGGAGCACTTGCATCAGTCGCGAAAGAGTATACTGGGTAAGGGATTTGAATTTTGTTGAGATATCTAAGATCTGCGCTACAATCATGTCTGATGTGGCCATGCAAAATTTGGCAAAAGATATTTAGTGCTAAATTGTCAGCATTTTACTTATATTTTTTCGACAATAATGTTGCCTTTTTTTTAGAAACGGCCTCATCTCCGCTGTTCTCATCGAAACCGCACGTCAAATAGCCGCCGATCGGATTTGCAACTTCTTTTATGGGAATGCAACGGCCACTGAGTCGGCTAGAGTGGCCCCAAGAGTTGGGCTAGCCGAGGTTTGGCGTCTCAACTTCATTGACATCAAAATTGATGGGAAATTCGCGATCAAAAAGAGAAAAGCCAAAGCCGGCCTTGGAGCGATCACTGGAAACTTTGGCCTGGTCCAGGATATTGCCAACTCTGAGTATTTGAAAGAAAAATAAAGTTGATTTGGGAGT
This sequence comes from Bursaphelenchus mucronatus, assembly GCA_025436335.1. NCBI lineage: Eukaryota > Metazoa > Nematoda > Chromadorea > Rhabditida > Aphelenchoididae > Bursaphelenchus > Bursaphelenchus mucronatus. Next base: position 48,769 of record VUOU01000009.1, read on the forward strand.
CTTAAGTGGGAATTTTTTGAAATTTTAAAATTAAAGTCATTAAAAAAATAAAAAGAGCTTTGAATGTGTGATCTTAAAAACGATAAAAACATATTTATTAGCTGTTCCACAACATAAGGAACAAACAGTATGGCTGTGGGTTTCGTGGCCAACACATTTCATTGTCGGCTTCACATTGCTTCCTTCAAATCGCCCGCTTTTGTTGTGCAAACAAGGCAAATCCTATAAAATTTAATTTTTGTCATCATTTCTATAAATCGGAGGGTAACAAGAATCGTAGCCCCGTAAAGGCCACTACGGCAACTTTTGTATCGCGCCTTTTACGTCTTGAGAAGTCAAATGAATAGAAAATTCTTCGTCTGTCATACCATGTTTGTTTTTGCAAAGCGCGAGCTAATATTTAACAACACTTTCCACTTTAATTAATTATCAACCGTTCCACGATGAATTCCGAGGATAGTTTAGATGTTCAATTTCCGAATAATTTCTTCTTATTTTGAACAAACGACAATTTGCTGTACAAATAAATGTATTTTTTGCGTAAACAAGACAACATTGAGGACATCACTCTCGTTGTAATTCCGCATATAGTATGTACATATTATATTTTGGGGTCTTTTTTGGACCCGACTTCTAGGTGGTTAGAAATTGACATTTTATAGTTCTTTAACATAACAAGAGCATAAGAACCAGTGACTTTGCTGCTCATGTGCTAGCAGGGTAGGTACTCAACTTATTTTTTGTTTGTTACCCCAATTTTCGCTTCAAAACTTAGAATTTTGGTTATTACCGATTCCTGGCCTGGCCGTTTCAAATTTGCGTTGGAGAGCCATGTCTAGGTTAGAAGCGGCGTGATCCACTGGCACGACCTTCTTCCAACTCTATCTCCAGTCGAACACTTTTCTTGTCAACATTGCAGCCTGACCACCTTCTTTTTTATTAACGCGGAAAGAGATGACGATTCATCGATCCTTGCTCTGTTTTGCAAACGTAGCCGAGATGTTTTCCGTCTTTTGAACCCATACGACACCGCAATAATTTGTACATACCATTGTTTCTACATATATATATATATATATATATGTATGCATATGTATGTATGTATATATATATGTTTTCAGAATACTGAAGAAAGCCAAATGAGCGTTTCTGGAGTGCGGTTCTCCGCTGTTATTTTCGCGCTCTTATTCAGTCTATGGCCTGAACATTTTGTAAATGGATACCTTGGAATTGATATGTAAGCGGTTTTACAACAAAATTTGAAGGTTTCTATTCTGGACAAAGATCAAACAAACTGCGACATAAGCATCTGCGAAAGCACCATAGCGCGTTGATTTAGTTTTCGCACAATTGTGCGCACAGCGACCAATCGCACCTTGTCCCGATCAACGAAACTGTCTGAAAAAAACTTTTGAATTGCGCTTTTTACGGCGTATGATACGAAATGTCAAAAAAGTTTTTTTATGTCCTGCAGCGGAAACGAAAGCGGTAGAATTGGAAACAGTAAAATAATTATTGGTAGGCATGTAGAATGTCACCATTATTTTTTCAGTTGTTATTGGTACAGTAGACAAAGAAACTTTTTGGACATTTCGTTTCCACGCCGTAAAAAGCGCGATTCAAAAGTAGCTGTACTGCACGTCAAATCGAAAAAGCAAAAGGAAAGGAACTGTTCAAGTTGGCATTGCGTCACGAATATGGAATCCGAGAAATCTTTTTTGACCGATTTTTTGTTTAACTTGGTAAAAACCAGGTCTTTCTTGACACAGTTTACCATTTTCAAGTTATATGGATTCTTTTCAGACTTTTTTGACCGGCAATACCCAGTGGGAAAATTTAAAAATAATTTTTTCGATAAATCTTAGGACGAAATGCCAATTTGAAAATTTCCCTTTTAAATTTGACGTGTACTGTCCCTTTAATACGTTTCCTCGCTGGTATGGTGATAAAAAAAGTAAAAAAAGGAGACTAAGGGACAGCAGAATCATAACCGGATTATATTTCTTCTCTATTATAGATTAGAACAGCGGCAGGCCATACAATATAAATACTATAATACAATATTTAACAATGCTTACTGAATATAACAACGCTTACTGACCGATTTAATGCCGTCAAATTTTCAGGTTCTTTGTTGCTACCGGATTTCTCACACACTTGGCGTTGAGTGCTCAGAAGATTTCATTTTCCAGCGCGTTGGCATTCTACTTTCAAGGAATCCGTCATTTCATTCCTCTATACTTATTACTTATATTACTTTCCGCATTTATCAAAACATTAATCTATGACAGAATGGATAGTTCTCAAATTGATTACAAGATTCTGTCAGCAGCTACATTTACTTCTAATTTCTTTGGTCTTCAACACCATGAAAACACAACCATCAAAAATGCTTTCGTATTTCACCATACATGGCCAGTATCCGTTGTTGTTCAATTCTCCGCAATCGTACCGGCTGTCTATTCTATTTACACTTATCTGTCGTCAATGCGAAAGACATTAGGAGCGACGTTTGTCATGGCGTTGGGAATGATGAGTTTGACGTTTCAGACTTGTCATGAAGATGGTAAGTGCTAATGAGGGTGCGTGCTGGAGCAGCAGGTCGGGCTCGAAATCTTGAGGAGGGGACAGTTGACAAATAAAGAACCATATCATAGCTCATTGTAACCCTTTGTAGCTCGTTTTATCTCATTGTAGCTCGTTACAACTCATTGTAACTTATGGTTCATCGTAGTTCATCTTAGCTCATAGTAGCTCATCGTAGCTCATTGTAACCTTTGTAGCTCATTTTATCTTATAGTAGCTCATGTAGCTCTTTAGATCATTGTAAGTCAATGTAGCTCATCGTAGCTCACTGTAGCTGATCGTAGCTCATTGTAACTTACCGTAGCTAATTGCAACCCATTGTAACTTCTAGTTTATCGTAGCTCGAGCCGTTTGTATTTTACCAACCCTGTTTTTTTGAATCGATGAATCTATCGTAGCTTCTCTATTGCTCCTGCAATGCAAATAAAAAGTCTCCGATTGGACAGTTTGTTGTAGTCTGAGTAGAAAAATTGTATTTAGTAACTGCAACGCATTGGAAAGATGCAAACATATATCGGAGTTTGTTTATTTATCCATCTGTATTATTCGACTGACATATTTTCAGTGGTTGCAACAGCGGAAACGCACTTCTTTTCACGTCTTTGGCAGTTCCTTCTTGGATTTTTGACATACGCTTTGAAGCAACATGATTTTGAGCAATTTCAAAGCTTGCCCACCAAAAAAGAAGCATCGAGAACGTCAACATCCTTGCAGTACATCTTCAATATTCAGAATCTTGTAATTATTTTATTGTTTGGACAGCTGACTCTTCCAATCATGACTTTGGCGTGGTCAAAGCGACTTGTCATTTCGATGACAATGTCAATGTTACTGTATCATTGCAAAAGGGGTCCCACCGAGTGTTATATTGTGGAATTATTGGATAGCTCATCGTATTGGATGTATTTGATTTATTGGCCAACTGTTTCTGTTGTAGATCGTTTTTATTTAGACTCAGGAGCATTTGGCAATTACGGTAAGCAAAACCATAGTGTTTGGAGTTAAAAATTGGGATACCGCATGTTCAGACAATTTTGTCGCGCGTGAAAATGGAAGTTAGCGAGGACAAAGCTGCACGTTGATAGTGCAAAAACGGGTCCTCACAGCTATATACAAATGTAAAAAATCAAAAAAAGAAGATGCACCTCAAAGCGAAAAAGCAAATGAGAGGGAACGCTTCAAGTTGGCACTTCGTCACATATATGGGGTCCGAAAAACCCCATATTTGTGACTTCTTTGGTCGATTTCTTGTCCAATTTGAAAAAACCCTGGTTTTTTTTGACAAGAGTTGACCATTTTCAAGCCCTCTGAATTTTTTGAGACTTTTTTGGCCAAAAAAATCTAAAAAAAATTTACAAAATATTTTTTCCGATAAATTTTTGGACGAAAAGCCAACTTGAAGAGTCCTCTCCTGTTTGACGTGAGATGCACGGCGAAGATTGACCCAGCTTTAAGTTTTTAATAGTGGAGAGGTTCACTTTGTCTGTAAATTAGCACCTTTTGAGATCTCCAGAGCTACAGTGACCACAGAAAAATTTGAGACGCCTAGTTTTTTCACATTTGGCCGTCCAAAAGGAAATCATAAGATATTTTCAACATACAAGCTCAAGTGTACCTCATGAGTAATCCATCTAGCCGTAGGCTTACACACAGAAATCCTCGTTGCATAGAAATTATAACAGCTGATGGAAGTTTTATTTACAGACAAAATCGCGCTTCTTGGGATTATAATTTCACTTGGAATCATCGTTGAGCATCTCAGGGAACACTTGACAAGATGGCTAGAGAATTGCAGTCAATTAGTTGCACTACTGGCAATATTGTACACAACAACAGTTTTAATGGCATTCTTTACGGCCGGTTTTCCTAAAACTCATATTGAAACAAATACGACGTTGAAATACTATATCTAGACACTTTGACCTGGATTTACGAATATTTTCTTGTTTATAACGGGTTGAAAATATATAAAACTTGAGAAGTGCATTCTTATGGCCTTCAATACCTTCATAGCAATTACCAGTCAAACCTTTAGAGTTTATTTTTACATAAAAATCCTAACAAATCCGCGAATATCTTTTAGAAAATCCCCTTTTTGTTAAAGTAATTCGCATTGGCGACATCTTCAATCTTTCCCAAATTAATGGTGATACGATCAGCGCCGTCATGCAGCACATCCTTTTTGTAGATTCTTTTCCCCCCAACAAGGATGTCCTTCACCTTCAGAGACCAAACTTCACGCAGTCCCAGCTGCGGATTCAGATGGGCCGTTGCAGCGGCGGTTGCGGTTCCATAATAATAATTACAAAGACCAGTGGAGGCAATGTGCTTGGCTCCTTCCACGATCAACGCAGCGACAAGGTTGTTTCTGAAAGTACATCAAGGTTGGAGAAATTTTTAAGAAAAAGCGTGGGCGCAAGGTGCGGAGCGTCAAATACGTATAGGCCGTATTTAGCTCTCCATTCGCTGACATCTGATGCATAATAATACAATAAACTCCAACTGTGTCTTTCAAAGCTAATAAGCAATTCAAACTCAAATTTTTCCCATCCTGCCTAGGGCGCAGCCTGCCAATGTCAAAAATCTCTCAAACACTAAAAAAATATTGAAAACCCTACCCGGTGTATTCTTTCATGATCGATCCCATCTCTCCATGCGCCACAATATGTCTCTCAGCTTTAGGGAGGAAGTTCGAGACCATTTCACAGGCATACCAGACAGTTCCAGTTAGATCAACCACCTTTGGATCGGTAATTCCAAGCTTCTTGGCGTATTGGTCGAAAACTAAAAAAAATTACTGCGATAATCGATAAAAATATGTCTCAGAGATTAACAAACTTGCAACTCACTCGGTCCAAAGTCTTCAGGAATCTCCATCGGAAGTCTGGGATGGTTTCCATCAATAATATCCAACGAGACCATAATGTAACCGACCAATTTATCACCATCAAAAGCCAGAGTCGAAAATGGAAAATCGAGGCAAAAGGTGGAAATCGTATTGGTCAATTGGTCATTCATGACCTTCGGATCGACACCTAAACAATTTTGTCAATAAAAATGAGTTTTGTTGACGAAATATATTTTTTGAGGAAAAATAAAACAATGAAATTAAAAATTTTTTGGAAAAATGATTTTTTGATGAAAGAAGTGAACGTATCTCTAAATTGAGCAATCAAATTTTCTTGGAAATTCGCCCAAAAATCCATAAATAGGCCAGCAGTCGATGCCAGAAAAAACAGCTCCGGTTGAGATATTTAACAATCTTTTTGACGACGGACTACGTAAAATGAGGAGAGCTGGCGAGAGAAAAAAAAAGATTTGCGGTTTTAACCTGTGGAATTACGTTTAAAAAAAATGGTATTTGATGGAAACATTCTGTACCGCACATCAAACACAGGCTAAACTTTTGAAAGAGAAAATAGAGCGCCAAAGTTAGGGCGCAGCTTGGAAAAATAAGTTTTTTTGAAAAAAGAGCCAAAAAACTTTTTTTTTCTCATTTCTGCAAATTTAGCCCCATTCTTCCAAAAAAAATAATAAAACTTACCCAACGACACACTCAATGGTTCCTCAGCCGAGAAAGACTTCTCCGAGTACTCCGTAATCAGCGGCAAATCACTGTACTCAGCCAACTCGATGCTGACCGTTTTTCCCGGTCTTGTCTTCAGCGGATATTTGGGGACCAAAACCCTTCGACCAGCCTTCGAAAATGGGCTGGAAGTGCTGAGAAAACGGTGAATCGTGGACATGGCCGGAGGGTTCAGACTGAAAATTAAAATTTAAAAAATTGAAAAATAATCCATTTTTGGGAGAAAAATTCAGAGCAAAACATACCGCAACATCACTCGAGACTTTTCACAAATGATTTTGAAGGAAAAATGAAAATTTTTAAAAATGAGAAAAATAAAAAAAATTTTGAAATTCGGAAATGGCCGAGTTGGACCACCCGAATTTTTGGATTCGGGAATTTCGTCATTTTTTTTGATCAATGAGAATCGGTCGATTTTGAGGGTAATTTTTTGAAAAACGTGAAAAAAATCGCAAAAAATCTCGTTTATTGTCTGTCTGAAATTTTGAAATGTTTTAATTTACAATTAACGATTTGTCTCGGGAAAAAACGTTTTTTTATTTTCAAATTCAATGTCGTACGATCGAGAACATACAATATAATGTTCAAGTCAATCGTTTATTTCCCAACTTTTCATATTTTTTTACAATCGAAAAAAAATATTTTTCAACCTTCCAGATTCTATGCTACAACTTCTTGGCTTTGACCATTTTCTCAATGATTTTCATCAGTTTGTCGATGGGCTCAATATGAACTCCAATCGCGCCAATTCCCACGTTTCCGGCTTCAGGCTTGATCGGAGATCGGCCGTGGATTCGGATGTCCTGGAATGGGAGTTTCCAGCGTTGAGGGGCGCCAACACGAGCGCCGGCAATGGTTGTGCCGTGATGCGTTGGATTCACAAAATAGTAATCGCAAACGCGGTCTTTGGCCAATTCTTTGATTCCTTCGGCCATGAGAACTTTGGCAAGGCCATTTCTGAAATTTTTTGCGGAATTAGAGCTCAAAAAATGTATGAAAATTATGAAAAATTTTAATAAATGCAAAAATTTTTTTTTAAGTTCCTTTTATATTAGTAAAATACGCAAAGCGTAACCTGCCCTTTTCTAAAATCGCTGATAAAAACTCACCCATTGTATTCCTTGTTAACCGAGAGGAGTTCATCATGAGCGACCACATACTTTTTGTGCTTTTGCAAAAAATGCGGAGCAACATCGGTGGTGTACTGGATGAGACCAGTCCAAATTCTCTCCGGCCCATCCGGAATCTCAAGATCTTTGGTCACTTGGTCCACATCTGGAATTAAAGTAGAAATTGGCAAAAATTTCTGCAATTGTTTGAAGTACTCTGTCGGAAAATGATTGTTGAATATCTCAGCCGCTATTGTGAGACGGGAACCAAAATTTTCAGTGATTGATGCACTGCCTATTGTGAGCAGGCGTTCTCAATTTCAGGCAAATCACGATGCCTTTGGCTAAAATACAAGTCAAACACTAAAATGCCAATTTCTACCAAAAAAAATTTTTTCGGTCAAAAAATCGGTGAATTTTTGAAAAAGCTATGTTTCTGTTTACTATAATTACTCATGGCTCCAAAAAAAATCCCCGTATTTTACCTCAAAAACGTTCAAAAAAGTGTATGCTAACTTACACTCCCCCTGGTCATCCAATCCAAGCGGTGGAACTTCGCGATACTTATCAAAGACTTCGATGGAAGTCAGCGCAAATCCAGCGATCTTCTCTTCGTCCATGATCATCACTGTGTATGGGAAACGAAGAGCCCTTTTGATTGCAGGGACCATGATATACTCGCAGTAAGCCTCTGGGTCACAGCCTGAAAATTTTCTTTATTGAACTAAACTAAAGGTAAAAAACAAAGTTTCGGTGGAAATAGTAAGTATTATAGGTATTACCTTACCCAAAGCGATCCCCAAAGACTCTTCATGAGACAGGTTCTTCTTGCTGTAGGCTTTCATCAGCTCAAAGTCGGAGGGTTCGGCGATTTCAGCGCTCACAAACTTGCCCGGCATTTTTTTCAATGGGATTTTGGGGATGAGAACTCGACGAGACAGCTGGGTTGACGTGCTGAGATGACGATAAATCGAGACAGACGAGGATACAGAGGACACCTTGAATGGCCTAAAATCATGAACTTAGGAAAGAGAGACGTATTTTACAATAAATGTTTGGTAAACTTACCGCAACATTTTTCTTCGCTTTGCTTTTCCCAGTCCGGAGGATGAACAACCGACCGCGGTTTGTCGGTGGGGCAAAAAAAATTAAAATTTTTATTGTTTTTTCTTTTAGAGTTTTGTGCCGGTCTTATAAGCGACATCAAACTTCAAGTCTTCAGGTAGGGCCCTCAAATTTTCTTCACATAAACGTCGTCGATTTTTGATCGGAAAATTTTTATTTTTTTTTTATTTTTTTTATTTTTTGTGGATACTTTTTTCAATCACTTGAAAAACCAGGTGACAAATAAGACGAGTAAAATTGTCATCTACAGATCAAACATACAATCCTTTTGTATTGATAAAAAACAAAGTTTTTTAAAAGCAAACAAAGCCAAGTTGTGTTTAGTTCAACTATGACAAAAACTAGACTGTTTTTTGGTTCATCTTACAGTATTCTCGCTACTGACAGCGACGCGCCCACGACAGGACGAGGATTAGGATAAGTATGTATCAGTTTGCTACCGGCAGCATATGTAAATATATCCTGCCACTGGAATCAAAACCTATATGTACGAGACCACCCGGAAAGTCGCTGGAGTGATTCTTGACCTTTGCACAGTGCAAGAAATGTCAAGGTGCACGCGAGAGCCAAAAAAAGCCTATTACACGGTGCAAAGTGACTCTAGCCTCTTTACGCACAGACTAGTAGATAACAAGATGATGATGCCCACAAAGGAAATGCAACAAGTGCGACGCTCAGATTTCTCTTTAATGCTCCACACGTGTTAAACATACAACGAGTGAGAGAGAGAGAGAGAGTACGCGAAACGCGGAGAGCGGGCTCAGAGAAACCACATTATGGCCATCGCTTTGCCAATTTCGCGCGGAAAAAAGTTATTTTTTGCGGAAACGTTACCCTGTCCGGTAAAAATATGTTTGAGACTTTCCGAATTCCTTATTTTTTATTTATTTATTTTAATTTTATATATTACATTGCAGCTCGACTTTCAATGGCTCTCAAAGATTCTTGGATTGGAGCTACTCGAACTGTGATCGCCCCAATCCTGTTTGACCTCCATCTTCGTTTACCACGTGCTCGCCATGCAACTTGATGTCCTTAAAAGGCAATCGAAACAATTCCGAGGTTCCAATGTTGTCGCCAGCCTTGGACGTGCCAAAAGCAGTTGGATTGCCAAAGTAGTAGTCGCAAATTCCATCTTCGGCAAGGACTTTTACACCTTCTTCCATGAGAACCGTTGCAAGCCCGTTGCTGAAAGAAAATCAACTAGACCTACTGCGATTTGAGAAATAAAACATGTTTGACACACGTTATATGTCGCACGGGTTTTGATGTCATTTCTTACCCTCGATACTCTTTATTCACTGACAACAGCTCGTCATGAGCGACAATATGCTTCGAAGCTTTGGGCAAGAAATGAGGAACCACGTCAGTTGTATATTGAATCAGTCCAGTCCAATCTCTGATATTCTTCATTGGAATATTTAGATCGCTCGTGATGCTATCCACATTTGAAAAGCTTTGTAGCCCAATAAAAGTGGTCTTACATTCTCCTTGATCCTCTAATCCAAGCGGTGGAACAGCTCTGTTTTCATCAAAGACTTCGATGGCAGTCAGCGCAGATCCAGCGATCTTCGCTCCGTCCATGATCATCACTGTGTACGGGAAACGAAGAGCTCTTTTCAAGGCGGGGATCATGACATATTCATAGTAATCTGTTGGATCACAGCCTGAAAATTATTTTATTTTGAACTAGACGTATGGATAAAAAAATTAAACTTTGACGGTTGTAGTAGACAATATCTTACCCAAGGCGACTCCCAAGGACTCTTCATGAGACATGTTCTTCTTACTGTAGGCTTTCATCAGCTCAAAGTCGGAGGGTTCTGCGATTTCAGCGCTCACAAATCTCCCGGGCTTTGTTTTCAATGGTATTTTGGGGATGAGAACTCGACGAAATAGGGAATTCGAGGTGCTGAGATGACGAAAAATCGAAACAGATGGGGATATGGAGGATATCTTGGATAATCTGAAAAAAATTCCTCCTTGAAGTCATTGTATTTTAAAATAAAATTGATGATGACTTCAGAAAATAAGACCAAATGTCCCAACACTTACCGTAACCCATTCATTCTGTTGTCACACAGTTTAGAAGACAGTAATCGACAATTTCGTCAGGAAACCCGACTGCTTTATATACTCCATCCCATTTGTCAAAATCTGACATAAATATGGATGTGTTACACTTTGTGATCCTCCACAGACATCTAGCCGATTGAGAGTTCAAGAACCACTCGTAAGAGTTCATTGTGATAAGTTTTTACATTGAAACTCGGTCGCTTGAAACGTCAAATTTGATAAGAATTATGAGTATCGTAAATTCAGAGTTATGAGGTCGAATCCTTTGATTTTTGGAGTTTACAAAAAAAAATAAAAAAAAAGGAAGTAACAAAAAGAAAGAACATGATTTCTGATCACTAGAAGTCGTAGTGCGTTCTGGTTAGGTCCAAAAAAATTCGGAAAAATGAAAGCTCATGTACATAAGCAAAGTACATAAGCCTTGTATGTGAAGTGTCCCATGCGCGACATGCACATTTTCCTCTAATTTTCCGCAGACATCGGGCATAGACATCAATGCCTGCACATTTTAGCTCGCCCTCTACAGGGGTACTCAAGATATTCAACGAGCTTTGCGGCCGATAGAGTATGCGAAATGTGGAGAGTGGTCTGAGAAAAAACACCTTTTGTTGGGATCTCTGCGAATTTTGCGTAAAATTGATCTTTTTTACGAGAAATAAGTCTCAAATTTCTCATAAATAGATACCTCGAAGAAAGTGTAAATTTTGGCAAAAGTCTGGCTTTTGTTTCTGCAAAACGCGAGCTAGGAGTCTCGCATATTTTAAAAAAAGATTACGTAAATTTGTGCGAAGGTTGATCGCAATCCGAATATCTCACTTCGGGAAAAAAATATTCAAACGAACCGTCTTATTTTTTTTCATTTTCGTTTTCAAATTTGGCGGTGTTTTTCATGTTTCGGTATGTTTTTCAAACCTCAAATTTTCCTTGATTTTCCAGCGGACTTGGTTCCATATTGACCACTCAAAGTGTCAAGATCTCATCTCTGAGATTTCAGTCGGGACGTCGAATTTTAGTCTCCAAATATCCGTTGAAATCTCGAGCCGGGCAGTCAATTCGAATTGAAGAAGCGGATATTAAAGATCTGGAATTGATTCACACCTTCTGTTCCAAGCATTTCGCGAAGCAAGAGCCACTATGTCAATATTTCCGTGTGTTTTTTTGGCGTTTTTACGATTTTAAGTTCGAATTTTGGGAAAGGTTGAAAATTATAAATGGCAAGCTGCGCCCAAAGTTACGAACTTATTCGATCCAAAATTGTGAAACAGCCTAAAACAGGGCTGAGAAATTTTACGACTTTTTTGAAAATTTTAAAGTTGTTTTTGTCCATTTTATACGATGTTTTCGCTCAAAATTACAGAAACTGGAAAACGGCAAGCTGCCCCCTGGATTTTGATTAGTTGTCGGCTTAAAAGAAGCAAAATTTTCTCAGGGCTACAACGATCGTTTTAAGCGCTGAATTTTTTGTCATCTTTTGACCATTTTATACAATAAAACGTGTTTTTATCCTAAAATTTTTTTCAATTTTTTTAGAAGTCAAGAAGTATGGTGATGTTCTTCGAAAAAACCACGAACACAATCTCAAAAATGGATTTTCAACAGTTGCTTTTGACAATCAGACCAATCAAATGGTTGGATTTTACACTTCCGGCCTTGAAATTATCGAAGAAAATACCAAAATTCCGCCATTGGAAATTCCAAAGGATTTCGAACCCAGTAATTTGAGATTTACCAGCCCTAAAATCATTGATTTCTCCAGTTTTTGACGAGAATCTCAAACCATGGGGACCGGATTATCATGATGAAGTTCTGATCGCAACTTTGGTCAGCTACGTAGAGCAAATGGTCCCTCATTTCTTGCCTAAAGTGGAGAAACAAACTGTACTTCATGGAGATTTGGCCTCTGTGGACCCGAAGTATTATGGGTAAGAAACTTTCTGAAATCGGCGTATATGTAATCAAAAAGATTTTTCTCTGACCAACTCCCGACTTTGCGTGCTCTCTCGAAAAAAGATTATTGAATAGTATTGCTGGAAAGTGTGGGCTAAAACTTTCTCTAACAAAAGTGCATGCCATGTAAAATGTTTATGCTGGAAATTGCACGTTGATGATGTTTTATTACATAATAAATCATATTTTAATAAGAAAAAATTTGAAAATTTTTTTTGCCTAAAACTATTTTGGATGGCCAAAAATTTGTTAAAAAGTTGTCCAATTTATCTCTCTACCACTTATTTCCCCATTTTTCAGCAACAATCTTCTCGGGCCATTGGTGATCCAAGCCTTGCGACTTGCTTACGACTCCAAAGCCGCATCTTATCTTTATGGTTGCGCAACTGCCGCCATTTCCTACAAATTCTTCAGCGATAAAATCAGAAAAGAAGCGTGGTCGATCCCGCTGAAGGAGATCAAATTACATGGAAAACAGGTGTTCCCCGAGGGCAGGACTCAGGATGGCCACGATCGAATCGCGTTGATGCTGGGAAGATTGGAGGATGTTGTACATTCCAAGATTTTTTAACAAATTTAACTATAAATAAAATGAAATTTAAAGAAAATGGTACAATTTGTGTTTTTTATCGATTTCAGTCATCATTTTTCTCATTTTTAAATTTTTTTGCAAAAGACATGTTTCATCGTATAAAATGGTCAAACCACAAAATAAGCTGGGAAGTCCAAAAAAATTGTCCGCACTCAAAAAATTCGTAGTCCAAAATTAAATTATACCATTTTCTAGAGTTTGGGTAAAGTTAGGGCGCAGCCCGCCAACTCGAACATCTGCCGATTTCTCTGCTAAGTTCCAATCATCAAAAAAAAAAACTTTTTATTTTCCCTCAGAAAACTTGGCATATTGTGAATTAACGATATCTTCGATTTTTCCAATATTCAGCGTGATCCGATCATTTCCATCATGCATAACTCCATCGCCATAGATCTGTTCCTCATCAAATTTAAAGTCCTTATACTTCATGCTCCAAACTTCATGCAGACCCAACAATGGATTGGTATGAATTGTGGCAGCCGCTGTAGCCGTAGCATAGTAATATTGGACAAGATTATCCTTGAGGATCTCTTTGGCTCCTTCGACGATCAAAGCGGTGACGAGGTGACTTCTGAAAAAAGGGTTTATCAATCTTTTTACTGAGTCGAGCAAATATTTTATTTCGAAAAACCACAAATTTCATTTAAAACGGCTTTCAAAAATAAAAAAATGAGATTTGTAGATTGCCTAAGGGCTTTTGTATAAATTACAATGATATTCCAAGAAACACATGCCTCTTAGACTTTAGAATCACATTTCTTGTAAATTTTATTCAATTATTATTAAGGAAAATTGCAGAATAACGCTTTCAGATCCATATGTTCCACTCAGTGTAAGATGAAGAATAACACCTACCCATTGTACTTTTTATTGACGGATCCCATTTCTCCATGCGCCACGACGTGTCTTTCGGCCGGTGGAAGGAAATGAGGGAAAAAACTGGCCGCGTAACTGACTGTAGTCACGGTTCGGATCTCTGGCTCTTCGGAGAGTCCAAGTTTTTTGGCATATTCTCTGGATACTGCACAAAATGATGATTTGTTATGATAAAGGCATTAAATAATATTTTTAAAAGACTAAAGACTTATTTTCCCAGTTTTTTTTGCCGTTTTAAAATCAAAAAATCTCATTTTTATTATAAAACCTCAACTTACAATCTCCGAAATCCGAGTAGCCCTCTTTGGGAGGGATATGCGAATTCTTATCGAATAATTCGAGCCAAACCAAGTTGAATCCAATCATTTGATCTCCATCAAAGGCCAATGTGGTGTAAGGGAAGTGGACAGAGAGCTTCAGGAGATCACTTAGAACTTCGTCAAGCAACCTTTTTGGGCAGCACTCTAAGGAAATTAGCAATTGAAGAGTCTCTTGGAAATTTACTATTGGCGGTCACGACTGGTTCTTCAATAGCGAAATTCTCCTCCAAATATTGTTTCATCATAGGCAAATCACTGTATTCGGCCACTTCAATGCTAACCGTCTTTCCTTTCATGTTTTTCAACGGATAATTTGGGACAAGAACTCGACGACCTGGCTTTGAAAGAGGGCTAGAGCGACTGAGTTGACGGGCTGAGCCAAAAATTGATAAAGAAAGACGGGCGGATCTAAAATGAGGTAAATTTACTCAAAATTAAGTTACATTTTTGATTCTTTTAGCCTTAAAATAAAAAAATGGTCAAGGCCGCTTACCGTAACATTTCAAGATCAATTTCCGGCGGACAGTATCGTATATCCAGCAAAGATGGACAAATTTTCGGCCGCTTTTGTTGGGAGAAATTGAGGAAAATGGACAAAAAAGAGAAAATAAAAACGAAAAATGATTTCGATGTTTTCAATTTCCATTTTGAACTAATCATCCAATCGACTTTTTTTTGTTCTATTGCTGTCCTTTTATTGCCTTTTGGAAGGGATAAACCTTTTTTGGAATGCTAAACATGCATTGTACGTGTAATAACACCACGATACCCATTTTCTGATGGGAAAAGAGACTGATTACAAATCGAACAACGACAATTTGATTTTCTTTAAAGTTTGTCCGTATGGGCAATATCATATCTTAAAACTTTCGGTTGATATTTCTCATCACAGTATAGACTTATTGTAGGAAAAGACTTATTTTTACTAAATTTTACGTCCTTTTTCAGAAGATTGCGATAATTAAAAAAAAACTAAGTCCACCGTAATTTGAGGCCATTCCATTGTTATAAACTTTTATTTGGATCTGCGCTGATAATGAGTTTTCTCGAAATATGTACAAGAATTCTTTCCAACGTTGCTTTACATAGCATTTGTCATCTCGAAGCGCATCAAGTTCCAATTTATTACAACTCAAAAATTTTCAGAACACTTTTGCAAATTTTGGGATCCCATTTTGATCCAGAAGGAGTAATCCAGAAGTTGTCCTCTCTTCTGCTTTACACATGTTTTTCCAAACAAACCAAAGAACATAGTTCAAGTTTGCTCAAATGCAAAAAACTTGCCGGTCCGTTTTATTATCTTCCAAGAGAAATATCACTAATTAGTGAGCCAAATGTTGAGTTACTTCTTCCGGTTGAGGGGAAAAGTTGGAGGGAAACATACGGGGGAGGTTTGAAATGAAATTTTTTGAAAGTTTTCAACTTTTAGCAATCGAATTGGGGCCTTTTGATTGTACAATCGTATATAATAATTTGAAAAGGTGGTCGTGGTGTCCTACATATAACCTGGGTAGAAGAAAGGGTGTTTGTGAGCATTTAAACATATTTTGAAGGCTTTACCGTACTGAAAGCAACTTTGTCTCAGCGATGCTGATCGGTTATAGACATAGCCCGGGCCTGTAAGTAATATATAGACCCGCCGGGAGATTCACTTTTCAAATTTTAATTTTTTTGTACCGGTCTAATTGTAATAATACTCAAACCGGCGAGCTTGATCTCCTTACTTTTTGATTTTTTGGATTCAATAAAAAAGGAAAATTTGACAAAACTTTCGACTTGTATCACCCGTTGCTTGAGGGCATTTGTCAAGTAGAAAAATTCTGTATGACCTCATTATATTACGGTCTCAATTGCGTGACCCAGGGCTCGTTAGGACCCTTGCCTTGTTTGAAAACATGTGATTTGCTATGCAGATGCTAGATTGTATCTAAAGAATGCAATTTCCATCGCCAATGTTGTCGTATGTTTCATAAAACCATTTCCAAATCTAGTTTAGCCCAAATTTCAAACCAACTAATTTTATTTTCAACAATTTTTCTTGGGTTATAACCAGTAATCATCAACAACTTGTACTTGTGGAACCCCCAAATCATCAATTTCCATACCCTCCATTTCTTCAGCTTCAAAGCTATTTTTACTGTTTAATTTGTATCCAATTACAGAGTAATTAATCGCATTCCAATATTCGTTTAATCCGTTACTGGAAACTCTCTGATTTTCGGTTATTTTAAGTTTAAACACATTCATTTGGATTAGTCTGAAAATGGGATTTCCGAACAATTTTAATAACAATCGCCCCCCCCCCCTTTTTTACTGTGGTATTTCAGAGAATGGTTTATGGAGGATTGCGTGACATTTTAAAGGTAGTATGGACAAAAATAGTGGTTGTTATGGAGTACTGTAAAAATTTTTTTGCATTTTTGCACGTTGACTTTATTGCTAAAAGATTGCTTACTCTGTGAGCTGGTTTTGCATATTCAAAGAACTGCTGAACAAACCAACAAAGGAAAATAAGGTCCAACAATACGCAAAAAACCAAAAATCATTTGTTACAGGAGGTTTCGTTTTACCGTGCACGTCAAATCGGAAATGGAAGTCTTCAAGTTGGCGATTCGTCTTTGACTATCGCAAATTGTTGGAAAAATTATTGATTGTGGTTCGGGAGTTATTTTGCTATTTGCCGTCAAATACTGGCTATAAACGTAAATCAAGAAAAAAGGCAGCAGCTAGGGAAATCATTTTTCGCACGTGTTGCGAAGTGTCAAAGACGAATCGCCAAGTTGAAAACTTCCCTCTGTCTTGCTTCTTCGATTTGATGTGCGGTGGTTTACTTCGGAATAACAAAAAGTCACTTTTGTGCCCTTTTAAATTGTTTGCTATAGAAAGACTTTGTCATAGACAGTAAATAACTTATCAATGAACAAAAGCATCACACTTTTATTAGCTTTGCAAACCTTCATTACGCACCATTTTAATAACATCTTCAAATTGGGCATTATCGTTTCTCAGAATAATTGAGGCATTGAAAGTGCGATGAATGCTAATGACGATAATCGTTATCTCACAATTCTTACTGTAGCTGATATAATAAAACACCAAGCAATGACTCATCAGGGCTAATCTCTAGAGCTATCGCTGTCCCTTCTTTAATTGTACATGCATAATATGTATAAACAAAGAGTTGCGTACGTCGTTGAAAAATTTTTGCGCAAAATGCAACAGAATTTTAGCTCTCGCTTTGCAAACCACATCTGAGATATTCAACGGTCTTTGTTGGCAAGATTACACAACAAACAAGTCATTAGAAAAACGATTACGGCCTTCCAGATATTTCGTATAAGGCAATGTATAACCGTCAAATTTTGTTAACTTCCTTCACAAGCAAAATTTACCTTTGGCTACAGTAACCTACCATATAATTATTTTATTTTAGGCGCTACAGACGTCCCTTTGCTCAATTTTTCGGACTTTTTTCTCATTTTCCTTAAAAAATTCCCTAAAACATGTCAAGCCCTGGATATATTATCCATGCAACACCCGCATGTCTAATGAACATCTCCCAACCTTTTCTGCAAAATTACACTAATCAAGACTTGGCGTGAGACGCATTTGTCGTACCCACTTACGACGTTTTCGAAGTAAAAAGACTTCCAAAAATACTAAAGAGTAAAATGAAAAAAAAAATTTTGCCACGAGGTTTTTGATGCTCCTGGGATTGGGCGGCCAAAAGAGTAATCTGCAAAAATGTGGGACGCAATTATTAGTGCCAAATGTGTTGGTAATTAACAATGGAAATTTTCTATTTTTGCAACTTCTATATATGTAATCTGTTGGGGAATTTAAAATTTTTAAATTAGATTTTAATTGGAATTTGATCTTTTTTTTGAATCTGTGAATGTTACAGTAGCAAGGCTTGTCTAATATTTTAAACAAAAAACAAATTGGGAAACGCGTATTTTAAAATTTCAAGCGGGCGATTGTTGTCTTTGATTTCTTGTAGAAGAAGTCTTTGACGTTAATTGGGCTGAAAAGTTTGAAGTCATTTTCTAAGACAATTCAAAAAAATGTACCGGTTAGACCAAAAAACATGTTCCAGTCATAAACCTCTGAATTTTATTTGTTAGTGTTCCCCCAGAAATACTTTACAATCCTTGTCCATAAAAGGAGATGCATCCTCAAAGCCCGCAGCACGTCAATCCAGCGTAGTTGAAGCTAATTCCTGACCGAGATTTAAGGGGACAGTACAATTACTTTTGAATTGCGCGTTTTACGGCGTGGAAACGAAATGTCCAAAAAGTTTTCTTTGTCTACTGTAACAATAACAACGGAAAAAATAATGGTGACATCCTACATGCTTACTAATAATTATTTTACTGTTTGCACATCTGCCACCTTTGTTTTCGCTTCGGGACATAAAAAACTTTTTTGACATTTCGCTTCACACGCCGTAAGAAGCGCAATTCAAAAGTAGTTATTCTGTCCCTTTAATCGATGTGGCGTTTCGTCACAAACAGAATTTTGGAAATAAATTTTTGGCTGGTTTCTTTGGCTAGCCGAGACAAAACCTTGCTCTCTGTCAGAAACGAATATTTAAAAAATTTCTTCATTCGATGCAAGTACAAAAATTCTTCCCAAACAACTTTAATACCTAAAATCTTTTCGTCAACAAATAGTGTGTGGACGAAACGTCTAAACGGTTCAGGAAATGCTCTGGATTGACGTACGCAGTCGCATAAATGTCGAATTCTTGCCAACTTTCAACCCAAAAATTTTGCGGATCTGGCAAAATGCAAGCCAAAACTTCTTCGTATGGCCAGTAGAGCCTTAATTTAAAAATTTTTCAAAGTTTTGCTTAAAATCTCTCTCTCATACTAAAGCTACTTTCCCATCTTTCTCTCATTTATATTTTTGACATTCCCTTTAAAAACTACAGTTATATATTCATCGCGACACGCATTTACAATCTCCCCAAAAAGCCGTCAAAAACATGTTTGGCCTTCCCTCTCCAAACCCCCGCAATTTCTGGGTATTTGCAGAACAAAGTGCCAATTATAACCAGCGTTTTTTTGCAATTCCGACTTTTGGCAATTTTGCTATGTTTACTCGGCCTAAAAATAAACGCAAGTCATGTCTTGTCCTCAAATATTCGCTGTTTTTCTTCCGCCGGATAAATGACCATGCTGCCCTTTTTTGGGACAAACATGTTTTGCCGCAGGCTATAAATACCTTTGGGCTTTTTTGGGTGACATTTTGTTGGGAAAAAACATTTTTTGCACGATTTGGAGAATTTTGGAGCTTTTGTTTGTAATTCAAAATTTAGATACCGTTTTTATACTTATGTACAATAATAACTGTAAAAATAACATGGCACGCACTTATGTGTTGTTCAAATTTGGAAAAAAAATTATTTTTTAAAAATTTTGGGTTGTTTGGCATTGAATTCCTTAAAGGTAAATTGTCACATCTTCCTCGCATTTTGCGGTCGTGATCTATGTGGTCCATGTATCAACTTTTGAAAAATTCAACACAGGAGATATTCATTTTGGGATAAAGGGAGTTAAAACATTCGCAAGTTCCATTTATGGTATATATTTTTTGGGCTTTCAGCGGTCGATTTGTCTACCTCTGCAACCCGTTGACAATGATCAAAACCGGTTTTTTGAATAATTTTCTAAGGCGTCTTGAATGATATATAGCGCATGTCATTTGGAATATGAATAGTTTGCACAATTGATTTTTTTGAGGCCTTTAAAGTCTGTATTTTTTCATATCTTGTTCTATGGTGACCTATTGTCTATTAGGATCTAGAATAATCAAATTTATCATCTTATTAGACTTAGTCCTTGGGGAAGGGACTGGGTCTGAAGGTAGTTGAAAATATTTCTCATGCCAAAGCCGGCTTAACGCCAATCTTTGAGACTTCAAACAGGGATGTTACTTGTAAAATTGAGAGGTGAAGACAACATGGGGATTTAGCTGAAAGTATTATAAAATTCATGTACGGTAATGGGAAAAGAATGCGGGTTGTTTTTGTCAATATTTTTATTTTTCCATTTCTGTAATTTATTGATTTTTGTCTTTCTCTCCTTGGCACAAATAGTTGAGATATTCAACGACTTTTACGGCCGAGAGCCTATCAAAAACAAGGATACTGCCAGAGAAAAATAGTGACTTTTGATGGAGAAAGCTGGTCCTTTTGTATGGTAGAAAAGTTTTTATTGCAATTTTAAAAAAAAAATATATTATCAAAATTTTAGCCAACATAATACTAAAAATTTCAGTTGTTTCTACAAACGAAAAGTTTGCAGTTTGTCGTAGTAAGTTATAGTATTATATAAATTTGCATCAAATTTCGACGAACCTTGAATCCTGCATAGTTGTTGAGAAATGCAAATTTCATTCAAATTATGCAAATTTTCTAATGCAGAACTGTACTGGCACTCTGTATTTTACAATTTTTTCTGTTTCCTGGCCCATCTAGCTATTGCTGCCTTCAAAAAACATTCTTCATCACCGTTTCTGACGTATTTTTTGTTTGAGCGCAATTAACGCCCATTTTCCCGAAACATTTTCCCTACGAATGTCCACTCTTGTGCCATATCATTAGGAAAAAACGAAAGGGGATTCTCATCACACGCTTCTGAACACCCTGAGCAAAAAACAAAGGCTTTGGCCAAGTTTCTTTCGGAGCCAGTCACCGGCTTCCCAAATTGGGGCCTTTATCCCGTAGCGGGTGGGAGGGGAATGGCGGAAAGTGCAAAATGTTTGCGGTCAGAAAATATTTTGAATTTTTATACCGACCAGTACCATTGACGAAATAGATGGTGCGAGTGTAAAAAGGCATAATTTTTTTTGGATAGGGTAAGGGGTGATAATAAAGGAAAAAAAAGTTCGCAGCAATAAAAGTAGAGTAAAAGGCAAGGGAAGTGACCCATGTGCGGCGCTCCATTTTTCTATAAATCTTGCACACACATCAAATTACATATGTCGCATCGAAATTTTTGCTTGCGTTTTGTGGAGTAGTTGATTTTTTTGTAGTTTTCCCGTGAAAATGTGCGGAAACCTTTACTGTTAAAAAGTTTCATTATTTGCCAACTTGCAACGTTAAAAATCTGGTCCGTTTCTGCAAAGCGCGAGCTAGGAGTATCACGTATTTCTTAAAAAAACAGTTGTTTTTTTTTCTGGAAAGAAAAATATTTTTTTTTTCTGGAAAGCACGAGCTAGCAAAAATTTGCACATGTCTGAGAAAATATGAATTACGTTGCCTTAAGTACTAAATTTCTTAGTTTTTCGTATTTTCTTTACTGAAAGAATCAGGCACTTCCCGGTTTTTAATTCCCAGCCGACCTCCACATGATTTCAGACCACTTTTATTGCCTTCCTTATCATAAATTTGACAAAAACTCAAAGAGCAAAACAGTGACCACCATAGCAGCCCACAATGAGAGATTCGGCTCATTTACGTTGGTTATGAAAATGAAATCAATATGCTTACTGTCTCATAATATGCTCGTTTCATACTGCGCCATAACTAATGAGACCTTTGAATAGAATCCCGCGCACATAATTGAATGAAAAGAGGGGGGTTTGAATAGGATTTGTTATTATTTTATGACAGTCAATATCAATACCAACGTTGGCGTTGGGAGTGAATAATAAATCTTTTCAAGACCATTGCACAGCTGCGATATTGTACGTTCTAGGTCAATCTTTGCAAGAGATAAATGTATTTTACTGTTTTTTATGCACTAGAGGTTGTGTACTAGAGGTATTGAATAATGAAAAACTGAGAAGAGATAGAAGTTTTGTTGTTAGTAAACTTTGCTCAAAAAAAATGTTTTCATAAGGGACTTTTCATTTTATCTCAGAGATTTTGAAAAAAATACAAAAAAAACGTTGACATCTTTAGGTCAAATTCGTTTTGTTTATCAGTTTTTTTGAGAAAAAATAAATTTTTGTGGAAGCAAAGTTGCATATTTCTCATCAGCATTTTTCCGTTTGTCTGCCTTCCCCATTTTGCGTACTCTCTCGACGGCAAAGATTTTTGAATGTCTCGGCCGTCCTTGGAAGGCACGAGCTAATACTTTTTGGAATTGATATGTGGCCTAAGCGCATTCAAAAGGCCAGAACAGCTACATTTGAATTACGTGTTTTACGGCGTGTGAAACAAAATGTCAATGAAGTTTTTGCAAGCAAAGACGGCAGAGTTGCAAACAGCAAATAATTATTAACAAGCATGTAGAATGTCATCGTTACATTTTTCCCATTGTTGTTGGTACAGTAGACGTAGAAACTTTTTTGGACATTTCGTTTCCACGCCGTAAATAGCGCGATTCAAAAGAAGCTGTACTGTCCCTTTAATTTATGGAAAATTTGAGTGTTGCACTTGGGACACTTCTATTGTTAGATGACAAGAAAATTTACTGTCTTTTTAATTTACACTAATTTTATTTTGATTGGGCTTTGTTGTTACATAAAGGTTCTAAGTTGTTATTGTATTTTTCTCGTCCGAACCCGAAACATTCTAACAACACGGTTACTTTCTCCATTTCTCTCTACTTCCCTATATTTAATATGTAAATCCGTTTCTCCGTTACAACCAAAAAACCGGTCTCACAAATTTCACTTTATTGGATTCGACGTGTACTACGTCCATTTCCCTTGAGGGCACGAATGCATTTAAAGTGCATCTTGGACATCGGTCACTCTAGAGATGTCTTTCCGGCGTTTTCATTTGAATTTCTAATCAAATGCCTTTCCGTTTCCCTGTTTTAAGTGTCCAGCTATTTTTGGGCATGGTAAACATCGCCTGTTTCCCTATAATTTTGCCATTGAAAGACAAATGTCTTGTTGTTTATTGGGGGGTTTCGTGTAGTGCACTTTCATAGAGATGTATGGTGTAGTGAAACGGCAAAGTACAAAGTATTATGTATACGTATATAAAATAACGCAATATTGCTAACTTTAAGACTTCAATTGATCAAGAATCCTTTTTATTTTGCATCGTTTCTGCAAAGGCTTTTTGATTTCGCATAGTTGGATATCCAACCATGTGCAATATAATAACAAACAAAAAATTTGAGATCCGGAGAAAAACTGCCACATTTCAGTCAGGAAGGAACATAATTGAGACTGTGTTGTTGGGTGGTCCTAAAAAAGTTATCTTGACAGGTTCTAATAACAATCTTTCCAGAGCTCTCAAATGGTATGTAGCAAGTATAATTTGACAAAGAAAGGGCACTCTCAGTCTCAAGTGCGCAGTTAGTACACTTTCCTTTTCAAAGAAAAAAAAAGAATTTTATGGGTTCGTTTTTATGTCAAAATCTCTTTGGCCGAAGATTGGCGCTTTCGGTCGGAGACCCTTGAATATCTCGGCACACCACAGAATAAAATTTGTAGGGCCATGAAATATGGCTTACTAAGCCGATATATTGAAAATTCAAGTATTATAAATCAATGTTATCCTACTGTTTTACTTTCTTTGTTTCTTCTGCAGAAACATGTATAGGCTTGTGATTGTCACAGAATTTTTCAAATTGACATCAAATTGCTGTCATTTTTGTCAAATTGCGTCAGATTGTGCCAAATTGACGTCCTTTCGGTTTTAAGCTGCCTAATCATAAAAAACATTGTTCAAGGTAGTAAAAGGGCTTCAAAAATTTAGGCCCATGTACAAATGAAAACAACAGCTTACAACAGCATAAAGAGTTCAGTAGACCCATTTTGGGATCATCTTCGTCCTCGTTTTTACTCGCACTATCATCCAAATTTTCATTGATGAATTGAGTCAGTGAAACTGGAGACTTCTTGCAGCAAATTGTGAGATTTTTTTTGTTGCGGAAAAAATTTTGAATTTTTTGGCAAAATTCTAGAAAATATTCCAAAAAAATTCAATTTGGCCATCAAAGTGACAGAGCAATTTGACATGACGAAAATGACGGCAATTCGACAACGTGACAGACCGTCAAGTTGACCCTAATATGTAGTACTCTCAATTGAGAGATTGAGCTCATAAATGTTTCGCTCTGCAACGTGTTGTTTGTCCAACCTGTTACGCAAATTGGACGGGATCGATGACATGGGAGTGGTTCCCCAAATCTTTGGCCAACAAACCCTTGGTCCCCACCATGAAAGGCATTTCATATTCGGCGGATCCAATTACAATCTCTTGAAGAGTGCATCCGGATATCTTTGGTGGGAAAGTTCTTGGCCATATTTTCTCCAAGGGAAAGGCCAAGAAAAGAATGGTAATTTTTAGAAAACGGGCGGAATTTTTGAGTAGGGACATACAAGTTGGGGAATTGAGAAAGTTGTGGGCCAAAAAAGTGCACACAGTGTAGAATAACTTTAGAATGCGTCTGATAAGCATGCAGTGTACACATAATACAGAGCATGGCAGATTACCTTAGATCTCACAGAGAAAGGACGCAAAAAGCAACGCTCAGATTTTAATAAAAATTTATTCAAATTTAGATTTATTTTTGCTACGAAATGAACAACATTTTTGATCGCGCTTTGCAGAGACAAAGAAGTTTTTTTGTCCGAAAGTCGGTGAAAAATGGACTTTTTTGCGCGGCCACGCTTGATAACTTTCGGCGTCCTTCTACAGGGTAATGTTTCATCAAAAAAACCAATTTTTTGCAGGAAATTTGCAAAGGTATGACCAAAAACTGTCTTTCTACCTACCCGTTCTCCGCGTTTTGCGTACTCTCTTGGCCGCAAAGATTATTGAATATCTCGGTCGTCTCTGCAAAGCGGAAAAAAATTTTAGGAATTGATATGTGGCCTAGGCCGATTGCGCCTGCAGAGTTTAAAAACACAGCACGGCTACTTCTGAATTGGTCTTTCTACGGCGTGAAAACAAAATTTCCGAAAAGATTCTTCGTCTGCTGTACCAAGAACAAGGAAAAAAATAATGGTGACATTCTATTACATGCTTACTGATCATTATTTTACTTCGTTTTCGCTTCAGGACATAAAAAAACTTCCTTGACATTTTGTTTTACACGCCGTAAAACGCGCAATTTAAAAGTAGCTGTTCTATCTCTTTAATGGAAATCTCAGCGTTGCACTTGAGGCACTTCCTTTGTAAATTTTCTTCACAGTTAGTTTACGAAAAATGCCTGCAAAAGACGAAAATCAGAGGTTTGCGCCTTGACCACTTAATTAAACAAGGCTACTTTCCATAGAAAGCGATTTCTGACCGCTATAAATTTCCCTAAGCCCCAGAAAAGCCATAATCTCAATTTTCCCGGCCAACTGTATCCCCTGAGCGGACCATTAATCTCTGATCATGAGAATGTTAAAACCTTATGATGTGGAAAACATTTATTGGTTTCCCGAGTTTTCCTGGGAACAGGGCATTAGTAAGGCCGTGTTTTATCACGTTCGAAGCCAAAGAAAAACAAGGTTTGCATAACACTCTAATAAATAGCGGCTTCTCAAATTTTTCACGTCCATTTTTTGGGATTTTGTGGTTTTTATAGGAATTTTTGGCCCCGCTTTACTCTTTTTATCAATTTTCTTTGTTACAGTAACCCTTGCGACGGATGTCTAGTATTAAATTAGTTTGCTTATCATCATTTCTTCCCGGTATCCCTTATTTCTCATTCTCTCCAAAGTCTAAAACCGGTAATTAGTAATGTAGAAAAGTATTCTTTGGCCCCATACCTGTTATTATCCCTCTTTCTTCACGTTAATTACAAGTAAACGGGAATCTTGAGAGATTTTTGAAGGATTAAACCCCAAAAATAAGATGCTTGTTGTTTCGTCAAATACGGTGAAAGTATAAAGCAACAATTTTTGAGGGGTTTGATATCTAGAGAGGTTATTAGAACAGTATATAGATTAGAAATTGGTCTTACTCAAAGTGTAAGGTCTAGGAAGCCTTTCAAGTGGGGCACTCACCGTCAAATTTTCTTCAAATTTTGTAGGCGGGCTTTGAACTAGCCTAATGTATATTTTAACCCCCAACTTCAAGGGAAACGGAGATATTCGATTTGCTGTTTTTTAGTCGAGATATTCAACGTTTTTGCTTTCGAATGAGGAGTTGTCAGCCACTAGGGTTGCGCCGGCCCTCAACTTGACGGTCTGTAAAGTTGTCAAATTGCCGTCATCTTCGTCATGTCAAATTGCTCTGTCATTTTTAAGGCCAAATTGATTTTTTTGGAAATTTTATAGAATTTGGCCAAAAATTGAAAATTTTTCCCGCAACAAAAAAAAATCTTGCAATTTACTGCAAGAAGTCTCCAGTTGCCAAAAAAATTGGGAATTTTTTCCACAACGAAAAATTTTAAGGCCAAAAATTCTTGAAATTTACTGCAATAAGCGTCTAGTTTCACTGACTCAATACATCAATGAGAATTTGGATGATAGTGAGAGTAAAAACGAGGACGAAAATGATCCAAAAACGGGTCTACTAAACTCTTTTTGTTGTTCTAACCTGTTGTTTTTATTTGTACATGGGCTTAAATTTTTGAAACCCTAATACTACCTTGAGCAATGTTTTTTTATGATTAGACAACATCAAACCGAAAGGACGGCAAATTGACAAAATTTGACAAAAATGACAGCAATTTGGCGTCATTTTGAAAAACCCTGTCAAATCACAACTCTATTGGCCACACAAGAAACGGTTTTGGCTCATAATGCTTTTCGTTAATTTTTTGCAGATTGATCCTGCGATTTGCAAACCCAATATAAAAAAGTGCAAATTTCCAATCTAAAAATTTGGAAATTCTTTGAACAGTGAGAGCTTGAAGCGCCACATACTACGCGGACCAAAAAGTCTTGACATGTCTGCACGGTGCGCGGTCGCGCAAAAAACTTGTCGCGCAGCGACGAGAAGAATTCACAGTGCACGTCGACCACGCACAGTGCGAAATGCATCGTTTTGAAAAAGGCAGACATGGCAAAACGGGCCGGGCCGGGGGCCCGAAGGCCCGACCCGGCCCTTTTTTTTGTTTGAAGGTTTTACTTTAAACTAACATCATGACGTTGTTCGCAGTACTCGGATTAGTCCAAAAACGTTTTAAAATTTAAAAATCAATCAACCTATACCCAAGATATTGTTGATTTTTTTTTGATATTATCCATGATCTGTCTTTCGGCGAAAAAGATGTTCAGGTATTGGAAATATATGCAAAAAGCTGAAGAGCACCAAAAATCTGAATATTCGGAAATGATAATCAGAACCTGAAATTTTTTGTCCCAAATTTTGGTTTATTTGATTTTTTTAAAGGTCGAAAAATCGGACCACAGGTATTCATGTCATAAGAGTGAATAAAATACTTCAGATGGGCTGCTCATTGTCAAATCCATCGTCGAAATCCTTGAGAAAAGAAGAGAAACTTTAAACAACCGTAGACAAAAAATTTTTTTTGAGAAAAAATTACAACAAAATGCCAAAAAAAAATTGGCACCTAAATTTTTCGTTGCAAGACAAAATTTTTTTTTGAAAAAAGGGGCCGGGCCGAGGGGGCCCAAAAAAAAGATAGGCCCTCGGCCCGGCCCGTTTCAAAATTTCCAAAGCCCGGCCCGGCCCCCTTGCCATGTCTGGAAAAAGGGCAATTGAAGCACAGTGCGTTCTCCGCCAATTGTTTGTCGCACAAAGACTCTTTGCGATGCTGACTGCACTGTGCGAAAACATGTCAAGACTTTTTGGCCCGCATAGTATTCCTTATAGAAGTGAAGCTCAAATTTATGTTGACTTTGGTTCAATTCGATTTGCCACACGTCAAAGACTTATCTTTTTAGATAGTTCCTAGCAAGATCAACAATTCCATTATTGAACTGTGACATCATGATCCTTCAAATCTTCGAACTTTCCCTTTATTTCAAACCTGATCAACCATCCTATCCCTTCCTGTCGCATGTCTCTGACATGTTGAAAAGATTGGAACTGGAAAAATTTGTAACATCGTAATAATTTTTGCTTTCCCCTCCAATTCATTTCTTCCTTTGTTTTTACTTTTGCATTTCCAGCTCGTCCTCCCATCGGCCAAACAAATGTTGGCCAATTCCCTCCACCAAAACCGATCCGCGCTCCTTTCCCCCCAATTCTCTTTTTTTGTTCTCATTTCGCTGTAGGCATTTCGGATATTTGGAGGATGAGAAGGGGAAAATATTCCGTTTCCGTAGGTCGGCGATGATGTTGTGAATGTAATTTATCTTTGGGCTTTCTTTTCAGGGAGGTCATGGGGTTAACGATGCCGAAAGATGATTATAAAGGAAACTTATACGCGGGATGACGCGGAGAGAAATTGTTGTGATAGTATAGGCAGCAAAAAGTGGGAGTGGTGGGAGTAAAAATATTTTTGTGCGGATACTTGGGTCTTTTGCGGTTTTTGGTACTAATAGAGAGGGAGAGCTCAAGGTGAGATGCTCAAATTCTGATGAAACTTAGCGGAAACTAATAAGGGAAGTACTACAGATGCGACGCTCTGATTTCCTTTAAATTTTCCATACACATTGAACATTATTAACATATCAATTCCTGAAAATTTTAGCTCGCGTTTTACAGAAGCGCCGAGATATTCAACAATCTTTGCGGCGGAGAGAGTACGCGTAACACGGAGAGCGGTCACAGAGAAACCCAATTTTTTGGCCAAATCCTTGTCGGTTTCGTAGAAATCTCGGTCGGTTCCGCAAAGCGCGAGCTACGAGGCTTACGTATATGTGTTTTATATGTGAAAATTGATCTTAAGAAGATTAGATTTTCCTTTGAAATATCCGAGACGCGTAGCCGGCACAAAGATGTTATTGTATTCCATCCCTCAGTGCAGACAGCTTTAGGTTTTTTACAAGCAAAAGTGCATGACGTCAGATATTTAGCTTTTACAAAATAAATAAGACTCGTTTTTTGGCATGAAGATTGACAGTCTGCAAAAAAATAGAAATATTGTCTAGGTTCCGGGAAATTTAAAAAAGACCATCAAAAGAGCGTTCAAAGATTCGAAAGAGTACCGTTGTTTTGTATACAAAATTGGGATACAGTGGGGCCTCCGTACAACGCGTTTCAGTACAACAAAACCTGTCTATAACAAAAAATTTCAGTGGTCCCCGCCAATTTTAGCCCTAACATGTCTTCGAGCAACAAAAACCCTTTTACAACAAAATAATTCTGTGTTCTTTCCCAATTTTTTAGACAGAGGCTTCATTGTGTTTTAAAATTGTTTTTAGAGCTTCTAGCTGTCGTATTTTTTCTCAACGCCTCATCCGATTACAGTTCCATAAAAAATAATCCTTACCGTAATTTTTATTTACCTCCTCAAAAGTGCGTGACGACGTCCCTAACTCGGTTGTCCTGGGAATGCTCAATAACCATTAAATAACCGATATATTGGTAAACAGACAAGTCTTATTTTAATTATTTATGCCTTTTTTTCGAAATGTTTCTCGACGGTCTTTGAATTGTTTAAACGCATTTTTTGCTTAATTTGTTTGTTTTTTTTGCATTTTTTAATTTTTTTTTTTGATTTTTCGTATTTTTTGGCAAAAAAATCCTTTTCAAATCAAAAAATCCCAAAGTCGTTTCGGTTTTTTTTCAAAACCCCTCAAGGTGAGCATTTTATGGCCAAAGCGGCACATTTGTGCTCGTCATTTTTTTTGCTTTTTCTCGAAAATGAAGAGGCGAAGAGAAAATTTTTATTACACAATTTTACGTTATAGCCTCAGGGAATCGGCGGCCGGTAGGGGATCACGGATCAGTCACGAGATGATAAAAATGTTAATTTCGTATAGTTTTATGATTACTGCCAAGTTTCGCGAAGCAGTAAAAATTGGGTTTGAGGATTTGAGAGGATTTCTGCGTGGTTTTAGTCGATTTTTTGTCGGAAAAGGAAAAATTTTGAGATTTTTGGAGGAAAAATCAATTTTTTTGAAAAATTGTTTTGTACCATCGCAGTAGATGATATTTAATTAAGCAAGGTTTAATCAATTTCTTCTGATTTTCAGAGAAAAAGTTTAATTTTTCGACAAAAAAATCGAAATTTAATTTGTGACGAGCTTTTAATTTTTTTTTTATTTTTGAACTAATCCAAAATGAAAATATCAAAGACCCGGTTCATTCCCAGGAACTGTGTTAAATCAACGTTTTGAAAGCCCCATAATCTGCTGATTAATCCTAAAACTTGTTAAGCCTTATTAAACATCCCGTTTTTTTCTGCCGTTTCCGTTTTTCTCGTGAAATTTGAAGGAGTCACGGAAGGGATTTTCAAAAGATCTATATACATTCAAACCTTTGTAGTAGAGCTAGACGTGGCTTCCGGCCCCTGGCCGCTTCAAATTTGTTTTGGCTCGGCGCATCAGTTCGCCGGCAAATGTAACATAACTAAGATAAGATGAAAAAAATCGTTAGCAAAGTGGTGTAAACCTTTTGAAGATGATCGTATATACCCGTGTATAATTTCTCTGCTAGTATGATCGGGTCTCGACACATTATTTTTGTTTTCTACCCCAATTTTGGCTTCTAGACTCAGAATTTTAGATATTACGGGCCGATTCCGGGCCGGGCCGTTTTAAATTTTCTTTGGCATGGCCCGGGAGTCATGTCTAACTTAACCAAAACTTATTTATAACAAATAATTTTAAATGTACTAAGGATCAATAATGGTAAACAAGATCTTCATAGAAAAAATTAATCTAAAACGAATGTTTAATGCCTTGCAATTCGTTGTACAGAGGTTTTTCTGCAAATGTACCAACGCATTTTAACATTTTGACTGTTTGAAGTTTTTCATTTTTCGTTTCTATAACTTCTCACTTTTCATTTTCTTCGTTCCGCCCAAAATAAAACCTTTCTCATTTGTAGGCTACCATTTGTAGGTTAGACCGTTCTCCTCTTTTTGCCATTTAAATTTTTGTATTTTAAGTGCAAAAGTGTTTAATTCCGCCGCTGTTGGTGAAGTGTAATCCTTATGTTTTTCTGGGTCTATCACGAAACGTAACGATTTCAAACGCCTAGATTATACTTTTGTAATTATGCTTTGTTTTTTATCAAAACTTCAGATTTTAGGCATTACTGTAACTTGAGAAATAGTTTCGAAATACTATATTTTGTCAAGAGGCCAAAGGTTCTTCGAATCGCGACATTGCAATAACAAATTATTTGTTAGTCGGACCGCAAAGTCGCTGGAGTGATTTTTGATGTTCGCACTGTGCAAAAAACATCAGGGTGCGAGCGACAAAATAAAAAAGCCTATTGCACCGTGCAAAATGCAAGACATTGCACAGTGCAAAGGAAACTTTTGTTTTTTTCACAGTGCATGTCGCGAAAATTACTTCAGCGACTTTACGGACGGCCGAGTACTAGTAGGTCGCTGCAGTTTCTGCGACGTGCACTGTGAGAAAAAGTAAAGGTTTGGTTTGCACTGTGCAGTTTCTTGCTTTTTGCACCGTGCAATAGCCTTTTTCGGGCTGTTGTTCGCACCCTGACCTTTTTCAAAAATCACTCCAGCGACTTTTCGGACGGAGCAGTATGGATCCGTTTCGTTGTAGAGAGGCTCCACGGTACTAATTTCATATTGTTTTCGGGTTGCGACGCATTCTTAGCCATTTCATTTTCGAAATAACCAAAAATGTCGTCCGCTTTAACAAGTCAATAGCCTCGAAATTACCTTCATTATGTATTTCACATCTTCCTCTATTATTCAGAACCCAATTTCTTTGCATTTTTCCTACATATTACTATAACCTTTTCTCGTAAACTCCTCCAAAATTTATCTCCTACAGCTTTTTTTTCGTTTTTCTCGCGGCCGAAAAAATTGCTTTGCAGTACAAAAAAGGCCAGTGGTCAGTTTTGAAGATTATGCAAAAAATATGGAAAGGGATTTTCGGGTCCGAAAAGAGGGCCACGAAGATTGCCTATTTATATTTTTGACTTTATACGAAGCCCCTTCCCTTTATCGCAAGAATTGAATCTCGTATATGCAGTGACCATATTGTCCATACCGAGGGATGGCTATTATAAGATGTCCGGAGGGGAAATACGATTATGAAGAGGGGGATTTGAAGGGATTCATGGGGTTTTTGAAGCAATGCTTGGTGTTTTGCAGTCAACCGCAAAAAGTTTTATTGAGTCCAAAAAGATCTTCAGTCCTAAGTACAATCACTTGCAACTGGAACAAAGAATTCCTGATAGGAAAGTTTTGTTGTAAAAAGAGCTGCTGTATATTCTATTTTTCTCTATTTATTTAAATACGTAAAATGACTCCGCGCAATTTAAAATTAATTTTTTTCTTGCTTGTCCAGAAAAACGTTTTTAACCCTTTTAGCCAACGCTTTGCACAGATTGCCGAAATATTTAATGATCTTTGAGGCAAAAGTTTAGTAAACAAGGAGCAACACATGGTAAAGATACGTTTTTTGCTAGAAAAGAAAAATTCATTGTAGAAACAATGTATCGAAATTTTTTTGACGTGAAAATTCCGAACGTCCTCTTTTATAGTTTCTGCATAACGCGATCTAAAAATCTTATTTGACGTTTTTTTTGATTTTTTTATAAATGAGTTGCCCAATCTTCCCAACTTTAAATTTTTTCCTTAAAACCCCTTAATAAAATTACAAACTTTGTCTCCTCGCTGAACTTGAAGATGATCTTAATTGTTTATTTGTCTCGGATATCCGCGTATTTCCCTTTTTCAAACCTAATCTCAAAAAAAACTCAATTTTCATCGGTCTCGCGCTTTCCACGTGCTGCAATTTTGTAGAATTTGTAAGAAACGATAAACCCCGAGGATTGCGTCCGCATTCGCTTGGATTACGGCAGTAAATTTTGTGAAATCGACGCTTGTTTTTCATGTGCAAGATTGTCAATAAGAGTGCATCTGCTAAAACGCGTTTTTTTTATTCGAAAACTTGTTTATCGCCGCGAGTTATCAGTCAACAAACATGAGGTTGTTTTTTCCGGAATCGGTGTTAATTAGTTATTACAATCCTGTAATAATCTCAATGTTATTCTAATTCGTTTTAATGGTAGCACTACTGTGTAATGGGGCCTATTTGAGATTGTAATCCGATCCCACGGAAACGGGCGGTGACGAAAAAGGTTTGCATAAACTTGACTGTTTTGCTAATAATATCCGGTTTCGGCGGAACAACGGAGAATTGATACGAGAGGTACAAAGTTTATCTTCTACAATATCAATATACGCCTCCGGCATTTTGAGAAAACCCTCAAAATTAGAGTTCTATTTTTTGCATTTTTGTTGATTCCTGTAACACGGAAGTGTCACTGAGAGAAAATATAGCGCAAAAGTTGAAAAAA
>VUOU01000009.1:82749-152073 GCA_025436335.1 Bursaphelenchus mucronatus
TTGACTTGGTGTCTGACTGCTTACAATTAGCCTATTTACATTACTCTTCACACTGCTTATTTTGGTCGTATTTTTTTTAATTGTAAATAAATTTTCCTCCGCACACGTCGATTATTACTTGAAAAGAGCCGTTTAACACTGAGTCAGCTGTTTCATTTTTGGGTCAAGTATTTCTGTGATGTAAGACATCCAAATTATCCTTGGACATAACAGTATTCTCGTTACAGTATTTTAATCAAATTCCGGCAATGGTTCAAGTGTTACCCTCAAAGGGTCATGTGTTTCCCCAACGATAAAATTCTTAAACGCTGGTAAACATGTATTTACTTGCCCAAAAACATGTTTCGAACACTTTAAAACAATTTTCTTGTATTGGGTCGACTGTTACCCTCAATAGGTCAAGTCTCCCCCCGACTAAAACAACTCTACCGATTGACTTTAAACTTTCATAACTTCTTTATTGAGCAATTAAAATTGAGTATAACCAACAACATTGGACGTCTTGAGATGCACTGCAACCCATCAACGTTGAAAAAAAGATAAAAACGACGAGACCATGTTGAAAACCAATATTTAGACAAACGACCTCACTCCTCTCCTCGTCGTCATACGCCGGCGTTGTGGTGTGCCCATACAACAAATCATATGGCTGCATAATAATCCCTGGGCAAGAGCGTTGCGGCGTGCACTTGACGGCTGGTCCGTGTGCGTGAACATCAACGGCAACGACCGTCGGTGCGCACTTCTCCGACTTCGCGGCGCCCTTCGCGTTGGCAACGGATGCGTGCGCGCGGTTGTCCGCAGCATCTTCTGACTCCGT
Source organism: Bursaphelenchus mucronatus (assembly GCA_025436335.1). Taxonomy (NCBI): domain Eukaryota; kingdom Metazoa; phylum Nematoda; class Chromadorea; order Rhabditida; family Aphelenchoididae; genus Bursaphelenchus; species Bursaphelenchus mucronatus. The sequence continues at coordinate 83,570 of VUOU01000009.1, forward strand.
GGTGCCGAACGTAAAGACGTTTGGCCATTGTGACGGGTCGAATGGTCGCGACATTCTCCTCAATCAATTTGTTGGTCGATTGCAGCAAATGTAGTCCTTCAGGATCTTGCTGAAGGTGCATTTGTAGGCTGACGGCAAACCGAATTGTCGTGAGCACATTGAGCACGTTCGAAGTTAATGGGTCGGTCTGAGGAAGACGGAATTGGTTGCCGCCGCAGACGTTCTCTGAAAGGGATCAAAAATGATATATCCTCAACAAAGCACAGGCAATCTGCATAATTGAGAAAGCAATTCCTAGAAGTTTCAGCTCTCACTTTCCCGCAACAGCCGAGATATTAAAAGATCTTTGCCTGAGGGCAAAGAAAACCGTTTTTTGGCTATACTAGTCCGTTCGCAATGTCGCTGGAGTAATTTTTCGCGTTTGCACTGTGAAAAAAATGTCAGGGTGCGAGCAAAAGCCGAAAAAGCCTATTGCACGGTGCAAAAAGCAAAAAATTGCACAGTGCAAAATGAGATTTTGTTTTCTCACAGTGTATGTCGCGGAAATCACTCCAGCGACTTTCAGGACGGAATAGTATAATATCTTTGGCAATTCCCATTGAAAAAATTAAATTTTTTTTCCTCTCCAAAGAGAGGCGCACATCAAATCGAAAAAGCAAAAGGGAGGGAACTCTTCAAATTGGCATTTCGTCACAAATATGGGATCCGAGAAATGTTTTTTGACCGATTTCTTGTCTAATTTGGCAAAAATTAAGTTTTTTTTTGACAAAGTTTACCATTTTCAAGCTATTTATATGGATTGTTTTCAGACTTGTTTAGACCGGTAATACCTAGCGGGAAAATTTTAAAACAATTTTTCCGATAAATCTTAGAACGAAAAGCCAAATTGAAGAGCTCCCTTCTCAATTTGACGTGACGCGTAAATTTTAGGTTCATCAAAACTTCTATTTTAAATTTTTTTACCAAAAAAATCAAAATTTGTTCCCCCCCCCCCCCCCCCCCGCCCAAAATTTTGCTGCCTTACCTTCGCATATTCCCATAAATCCCGCCTTGTTCGGTGGACATCTACACCTTCCTCTATAGCAGCCCGCTCCACCATTGCACTGATCTTTGGTCACACAATTCTCTCCCAATTCCCTTCGCTTCAGACAATGTCCCTTGTGCATGACCTCATCCTCCTTGCACTTGCGTTGCAATTTCAAGTCCTTCTCCTTGTCCTCGATCTCATAGACCTCCGGGCGCAGTCTGCCGGTGCTTCTGACCGGTGTTCTGGTGGTCTCGCGCGTAAATACCGGAGCTATTGTGGGCACTCGGCTGGTGGAGATGATAGATTCCCCATGTTCGTCAACAATATCCGCCTCCTCATCCGAATCGGGCAAACACAGTTGGCCGGCCTGTTTGGTGCCGTCGGGACAACGACAAACAAAACTGGAGCACACCGAGGTCTTGGGACATTGATCCGTGGTGATACAGGCTTCTCCGAGGCGGCGAGGACTTAAAATAATATTTTTTTGAATTAAAAAAAATTTTTTTTTATTTCTACGCAAAATGGAAGACGTCGATATCATAACTACATAGCACGTCAAATCGAAAAAGCAAGACAGAGGGAACTCTTCAAATTGGCGATTCGTCTTTGACACTTCGCAACATGTGCGAAAAATTATTTCCCTAGCTGCCGCCTTTTCCTTGATTTGCGTTTATAGCCAGTATTTGACAGCACAACTGCCAAGACATAATAAAAGAATGTTTTTCCAACAATTTGCGATGCTTTTCAGCAAATTATAACAAAAAATGGCAAATTTAGATACCCAAAAAATTTTTTTTTTCAATGTTGCAAAGTGTCAAAGACAAACCGCCAACTTGAACACTTTTCTTTTCGATTTGACGGATGTCGTATGTTACAAAACATGGCCAAAATTTTGCAAAAATCACAAAAAACATTTTTTTTCAGATTCTCGTCAAATTTGGTCTACATAACCTGGCTATACTCAATATAAATCTTAGAAAGTTTAAGCCGCGCTTTGCAGAGACAGCCCAAATGTTCAACAAGACATATTTTTCCAAAACTTTCACTCACACACACTGCCCATTGGCAAAATGTTCGTCCGGCCTACAAGTCATATGCCCTCGAGGCTTGGTCGGCCCAATATCCACGCTGATCTCGGCCGAATTTCGTTATGATGTCTATATTGTCCGTCCGGTTTCTCCGTCGTCTCCGTTGAGGGATCATGAGGGCGGTGGTTTGTTGGAGTGGGGGTGGTAATGGCGCCCGCAATTCGGGCTCCTCGCTCGTACAACAAATGAATTTGCTTTCATCGCCGCGAACACAAGTGTAGCCTCCGGGGCATTGCTGCTGAACCCCCGGCTTACATTCCTGGGCGGTTCCACTCATCCCGATGTAAGCGACTTTGCGGTTCGGACAGCCTGGAAAATAGGTAGTATATGTAGCAAGCACAGTATTTTTTTTACAGAAAACAGTAGTCTTGCTACTTTTTGGCAAGACATATCCCAAAAGATTGCAAAATTATGCTAATCAAATAGCGTTGTGATTTTGACAGAATTTTTCAAAGTGACGTCAAATTGACGTCAAATTGCTGTCATTTTTGCCAAATTGCGTCAAATTGCAGTTGTGTCGTTCGAAAGCTGTCTAACAATAAAAGAAACATTATTCAAGGTACTATGACAGGGCAATTTGACATGACGAAAATGACGGCAATTTGACAACTTGACAGGCCGTAAACTTGTCGGGCGTCACAACCCTATAATCAAGGGCACGTACAAGTTTTCTGAAGGTTCGGCTTTTTTTGGTAAAAATCTTTCTAAAGTTGGATGAAGACTCAGTCTAGAAGAGACATTTGATAGCTAAGCAAAAAAAATGCATTCTTCGCATGCATTTCACCATTTGGAGCAAGTTTTCGCACCGTGCATCAATGGTCGCGACGTATGTCTTTTTTAACCACGCACAATGCAAACCGCTTTTAAAGGGCAAAAACAAAAACTACTTTTGAATTGCGCTTTTTACGGCTGGAAACGAAATGTCCAAAAAGTTTTTTTATGTCCTGCAGCAAAAACGAAGATGAAACTTGGCACAAATTTTGATGAAACTTGGCACAAATTTACATTAAAGGGCCAGAACAGCTTTTTCTGAATCGCGCTTTTTACGTGGAACGAAATGTCAAAAAAGTTTTTTATGTCCTGCAGCGAAAACAATGGCGGCCGAGTTGCAAACAGTAAAAAAATTATTAGTAGGCATGTAGAATGTCATCGTTATTTTTTTCCGTTGCTATTGGTACAGTAGACAAAGAAACATTTCGTTCCCACGCCGTAAAAAGCGTGATTCAAGAGTAGCTGCACTGGCTAAATATTTAAAGTTGGCACTGTGCAAAAAACAGCAAAATGCACGAAACAAAGTCTATGCACTTTTAGATTGCAACCAATGGTAAAGATTACAATTGGCAATGCAGTTTGGCCCACGTATTTTACCAATTATAACCAAAAAACGGTGATTTTTTTTGTTTTATGGATCAAATTATCTTCTCCTTACCTCCCCTTTGTCCGCAGCATTGGAATTGCTTGTTTCTGTCGCTGAACTGGCAGAAATACCCCAACGGACATTGATTCTCAGCATTTACCGTGCACACATGCGGCTCCTTCGATATATGATTGATAAAAGCGACCTGGTCATTCAGACATCCCGTATCTTCTCCTTGCGTCTCCAACGCCTCTTCATCCAACGGCTCCTTCCCGCAACATTGGTAGCGTTGGAAGGCGATCGCATATTGACAACTGTAGTGCATGGGACATCCTTTGTCTTGGATGTTGAATGGGTCGCATTGTACGATCTCTTTTTGCTTGGTGTACGCATATTCGCCCGGAGGGCAGCCCTCGGTGATCGCCTTGATCTCGCCCTTGCAACAATAGCCGGTTGACGCACCACCCGACGCCTTGTTGCAGCGATATCCGCTCGGACACATGGCAAAAGCGCCGGGCATGCAGACCTGAGGCATCTTTGTTTTGTCATCGATTAGAAAGTCGGCACCGTTGCGACAGACACCTGAAAACATCGAAATACGGAGTAAAAAGTGCAGAATACGAGATGTTGATCAAGTACAAGGTCAATACTCACTATTAGAGGTACAACAGTAGCCTTGAAGAACTCCATCGACCCGGCTTTGACATGAAAAGCCCTCGGGGCAGCCGTTTTGAACTTGTGACAAGGTGCATCGAGTTGGTAGGAAGGTTCGTGGAGTTCGGTATAACGCTCGACCGTCCGGGCACATATCTAGAAATGGAGGGTAAAATACGGTGCTTCGATCTAATGAATTCTTGTTATTGGTTAAACAATCGACCAAGTACACTTCTTATGGGTCAAGTGTTCTCCCAAAGAGCCAAGGCTTTGTCTTCGTTCAGAACTCAAATTTAGAGTCAAGTCTTTCTCAATGTAATCCAAGCTCCTCTATGGGTGGAAATTTCTTGGAGATAAGTCAAGTTTTGCCTTCATAGGGTCATGTCTTTCTTTATGGGTCAAAACCTTTGTCTATATGTTTTGTATGTCTACAATGGGGCATATTTTCCGTAGGAGTCAACTGATAACAAAACGGGTCAAGTGTTACCCTACTCTGTCAATTTTGTTCCTTATGAGTCAAGTCTCCCCAAGTTCCTTATGAGTCAAGTCTCTCCCAAACTGGTCGATTGTTTTCTTCGTGGGTCAAATCATTCAGTAACGACAATTTTCAGCAAGTTTCTTTCTAGCTGGACATCTTTTTCTCTAATGTGTCAACTGTTTCTCCAAGTGGGTCAACTGTTTCATCAGTGAATTAACTGTTTCCCCAATGGGTCAACTCTCTCTCCAACACAAAAAAACGACCATTCAATAAAATTAGTAAATACCACTTACTTCCATTCCGACTGGCACAGCAGTAATATCGATTGTGACTCGGCGAGAATCGGCACAAATAATCGGCCGGACAACTCCCCGCCATATTTATGGTGCACTCCTTGACCGACTCATCCAACGGATTCACATACGCCTTCTCGCCCTCGGGGCACACATCCGACGGTGGGGTTCCACAACAGACATGACGTCCCGTCAACGGATCATGCTTGCATTGATAATCCATCGGACAGGAATTGATGACACTTGGCGAGCACTCCACAACTTTTTTGGTATTTATATCCTTGAAAGTGGACTCGCCCGCTCGACAAGCCGACGACGTGCAAAAGTTGGAGCACTGATCCACCGACGCAAAGTTGTTCAGGTTCCCGTTGCAGCCATTGTAACTGAATCTACCGCACTCTTTGGTCACGATATTGAAGTAAAACCGAGTTACGGAGATTTTGGTGCATTGATTGCCTTGTTGCGGTGGCAAGGTGCAGATGTGGGCTGAAAAAAAGGTTTCAGAGTAATTTCCATGGAATAGCGGAGATCATAGGGAGAAAAAAGATGAGTGGAATGAATGTTGGGCCTGCTACATTAAAGGGACAGTACATGGCAACCCAAAATAAAAAAAAATGTTTCCCGCCCAAACGAAATGTCACAATTGACAAAAGAAATATTTAAAATAATTTCGAGAAAAATATTTTTCCGACCGAAAAACTCCACGAAAAATTCTTTTTTGACATTTCGTTTGATTTCAATCGATACAAAGTGGTCGAATCGTTGAAAGGAGCCAGAAAACACGTCGGGTTGCCCTGCAGCACGGCTATTTTTAAATCGCGCTTTTCACGGCGTGCGAAACGAAATGTCCAAAAAACTTTGTTCGTCTACTGTTCCAATGACAACGGACAAAAGATAATGATGACATTCTACATGCTTACCTATAATTATTTTACTGTTTGCAACTCTGCCGACCTTGTTTTCGCTGCAGGACATAAAAAAACTTTTTTGACATTTCGTTTCACACGCCGTAGAAAGCGCAATTCAAAAGTAGCTGCTCTGGCCCTTTAACATGGTAGTGCTCAAATACCATTAATCCCCAGTAAATATGCCATTAACATAGATCAAATTTTTTGAAAGGGATATTAGTCGTCCGGAAAGCCGCTGAGGCGATTTTTGGCGTTTGCACTGTGCGAATAAAGTCAGGGTGCAAGCGATAACCGAAAAAAACCTATTGCACAGAAAAAAACGAAAACTTTACGGAACAGTATAATATCACAGATTCGAAGATTGCGTTTTGCAAAGACAGTAGAGATTTTCTGAAAGATACGACAAGTTTGATCATACGCGGCTTGAAAGTAAAGGTTGAATTTTCAATATGACAACATGACATGGGATGTATACTAGTCCGTTCGTAAAGTCGGTAGAGTGATTTGATGCACTGTGCAAAAACAAAAGTTCACCTTGCACTGTGCAATCTCGTGCTTTTTGCACCGTGCAATAGGCTTTTATTGGCTGTCACTCGCACTCTGACGTTTTTTAAACTGTGCAAACACCAAAAATTGCCACAGCCTCTTTCCGGACGGTCTACAACATATAGTCCTACTAACAGTCTCTTTTCACAATTTTTTTTCACAATTTACCTTTCGTTGGACAACAGCGATGAGCAATATTCCCATTGAAATTGATGGTCAGACACTCATGACTTTGTGGACAAGTCTGACCGTCGCTCTGACAAGCGATAAATTGATTGGTTGTTAAATCCCTAAGGGGCTGACCGCCATTTGGACATCCTAAAATACGATAGTCATGTTCAAAATGATACGAAAACACAAAAATCTAAAATAACCTTCAACTACAGTACCTCCCACGCCACAGTAATCCTGGCAATCCTCCACGTTCTGGAAGTTATTCGAATTTCCATCGCAGCCCTCGTACTGAAACGATTCACAACTCTGTTTATGGGCGTTAAAGTAGTATCGGAAAGACCGCCCCGACCCACATTGGATCCCTTTGTCAGGACTCAAACTGCAAGTGTAGGCTGAAAAACCCGATTTTAAATGTGAAATATGCAAATTTTTTACCTTTTGTAGGACAACATCCATGGGTTGTGCCATCGAAGTAGCATTGGTAGTTCGGTGGACACATTTTTCCTCCATTTTTCATCGAGCACTGATAGAAATGACCGTTCGCATCGCGATGCGCCCGACCTTGAGGACATTTGGGCTCCACTGAAATTGAAAAATACGACTAGTTATGGTTCTTTTATTTTTTTTCTGACCATATGAAGTGCTCCAAGGGCGACGATTAGATTTTGATAAAAAATTTGACACAAATTTAGGATAATGTTTTATAAGAAAACGACCGAGATTTTTAGTTTAAAGGGCCACAACTGCTACTTTTGAATTTCGCGTTTTGTGAAACGAAATGTCAAAAAAGTTTTTTTTTATGTCCTGCAGCGAAAACAAAAGCGGCAGTGGTGAAAGCAGTAAAATAGTTATTGGTAGGCATGTAGAATGTCACCATTGTTTTTTTCCGTTGTTATTGGTACAGTATACGACGTAAATTATTTGACATTTCGTTTCCACGCCGTGAAAAGCGCGATTCAAAAGTATTTAGCTGTACTGTCCCTTTAAAAAAATGTGAAATTTTTTTCGAATTTCTGTACAAGAAATTTCAAATCCATTTCTATCGCAGAGTGCAATGTGTCCACAAAAAAAATCAATTTTTTTCCGCACGAAACAGGCAAATTTACGGGATAAAAATGTTTCTCTCTGTGACCCCTCTGCTCGTTTCGCGTACTCTCTCGGCCACAAAGATTGATTAATCTCTCGGCTGCTCCTGCAAAGGACAAGCTGAAACTTCTAGGAATTGATACGCGGCCCATGCTAAAAATATGTGAAAAATTTAGAGAAAATCTGAGCGTCGCACTTGGAAGCTTTGAAAACAGATAATCCGTGCATAAATTAATAAAAAATTTTAGTCCGCGCTCTGCATTGAGAGCCCAGATTTTCAACGAAATGTGCAACCACTTTTGAATTGCGCTTTTTACGGCGTGTGAAACGAAATGTCAAAAAATTTTTGTATATCCTGCAGCGAGAAAAAAGGCGGCAAAATTGCAAACAGTAAAATAATTATTAGTAAACATGTAGAATGTCACCATTATTTTTTTTCGTCGTTATTGGTACAGTAGACGAAGAAACTTTTTTGACATTTCGTTTTCACGCTGTAAAAAGTTGTTGTTGTGACTTTTTAATATTGCAGTAAAATATTTTATGTCTATTGACTCTATTTGTCCCAAAAATATGTACAATGTTTGTCATCTTAATTAAAAGAATTGGCCTTTGGCACTTTTGGAATTGTTCGTTAGTGACAAGTTTCATCTAACGTAAATTTGTGGTTTTTACACTTGAACATACTAATTTTACCGCGTCATTTCACTATATGCATAATCAATTTCCCTCTCCAACTTACACGCAATGTTCCTGCACTTCTGTTGACAATCCATCAACGAGTCAAAGTTGTTATCGTTCCCCTGACATCCGGTGTATTGGAAGAGTTCGCATTGTCGTGTCGCCGCATTGTACCAGAACCTCCTCACGCTGCTTGTGCAGTCGCCGAAGCGTTTGGGTTGCGTGCAAATGCTTTGCGCCGTGGGGCAACAGACCTTGTGACCGGATTCGCATTGATGCGTGGAAGGGCAGTCGTTGTTGGTCTCACAGCGTTGCCAGTCCTCACCGATTCGCAGCGGATTACCGTATTCGCAGACCACTGAAAATGGAGTTTTGCGCAAATTTAAGGTTGAGCAAAAATTTGAAAAGCAAAAATGCAATTTTTTGAAATTTTTGAATAAAAAATCGAAATTTTAAAAAATTTGTAATAGAAGGGTTTCGTGGTATGGAGGTCCATTTTCTCATAAAAACATATTGTACTTCCTCAAAAATTGTTCGTTATAGTAACGTTTTTTGTTGTAGAGATATCAAAATAAATTTTTTTTTTGACTTTTTTGATTTTTTTCAGAAATCGCAAATAATGCTTCGGAAATTTATTTTTTTTTGATATAAAATTACCGCAGCCTTTTGATTGGGGCACATTTCATTTGGGGCGGATCGGCTATTCGCCTATGAAGCCTAAAAATAGCTAGTCAAAACATTTGAACGGGCGTTAAGAATATAACTGACAGCAAAATTTTGTTTAATCGCGAGCGAAAAACCTGGATTGGCTAGCCAAAGTGTCGGAATGGTCTAAATTCTAAAATTTGCTTGCCAAAAAGGTTAAACTTTGGCTAGCCTATCCAGGTTTTTGGCTAGCGATTTTAAAAAATTTTGCTGCCCTTTCCAACCGTTTGTTTAGGCTTCATAGGCAAATAGCCCATCTGCCCCAAATGAAAGCCAACCGAGGCTTAGAAATCCAACCGAGGCTTAGAGCCATGCTGACACTTTGGCTAGCCAATCCAGGTTTTTGGCCAGCGATTTATGAAAAATTAACTGTCAGTTGGATGCTTAACACCCGTTCTAATTTCTTGGCCAGCTATTTTTCGGCTTCATAGTCAAATTGCCGGTCTGCCCCAAATGAAATCTGCCCCCCAATGAAGGGTAGCCAAAATTATTATACTTATCATTGCTCCGGTCGATTAAAATTGCATTTTTGGATAAAAAGTAATTGTTTTTTGTAAAATACTTGATTAATAATGTGGTTTAAATATTTCTCAAAATTTAAATATTTTGTTTTTCGATTTAAATCCGTTTTTTTTTATTTTTTAATAGAATTTTTTTTTTTAATTTTCAAATTGACTTTTTTTCAAAAAAAACGTAAAATACGATTTTAGTTTCTTTTTCTGTACTTACATTTCGAGCAGAAATTTTCACAGTCCTGCTTGGTGAAGAAGTTATTGTAATTCCCCAGCCCATCGTACACAAAACTGGCGCATCGTCCCTGCTCTTGATCGTAATAGAACCGACTGACCGGTCGATAGCCGGCCACCGCCACGCCTCGATCAAAGTTCTCCAGCGCAATGTAATCGTGAGCCCTGCCGCCCATGGCACTACAAATGTGGGCAACGGTGGGACAACAATGCTGATGGGAGCCGATGACGGTGCAGTGGAACTCGGTCCCACAACCGCCCGCATGATGAAGACAGTTGGTGATGGGGGTCTCGTCGATGATGGAGTTGCGGTTGTGTTGATTGAATTGGACCGGCCCTCGACGACAGGCTGTAAATTCATTTCATAATATATATATCTTTTGTGATTATTATAAAAAAAAAGGTCCGTGGATGGCTTGAGTGGAACAATTACGATGTATACAGGCCTTGCAAACCAAAAAAACAACTATATTATATCTATTAATTTTTACTTTGTCATCAAAATTTTCGCAAGGTCATACCGGTTCGTCCGTGAAGTCGCTAGAGTGATTTATCCAATTTTTTTACAGTGCGCGTCGCCCATATCACTCCAGTAACTTTTGACTAGTGCAGAACCATGCTTTGATCCAAGGTCGTCAATGTTATTTAGTCCCGAAGCGAAAACATTTCAAAATTTTGTTCGATTTTTCCTTTTTTTTTGGATTTTTGTGCCATAATACTAATCCGCCCGTAAAGTCGCTGGAGTAATTTCCGTGACATGCACTGTGCGAAAACAAAATTTTTTGCTCTGCACTGTGCGATTCCTTGATTTTTGCACAGTTCAATCGGCTTTTTTGTACAGTGCAAACGCCAAAAATCACTCCAGCGACTTTCTGGATGGACTAGTATCTCTGTTGGGCCGGCGCGGCCCAGAATCGGCCCGTAATAACAAAAATTCTGAGTTTGGAAGCGAAAATTGGGGCAGCAAACAAAAATAGAGTGTCGAAACCCCATCATACTGACAGAGAAATCATACACGACTATCTACGATCATTTTCAAAAGGTTTACAACACTTTTCCAATTTTTTTTTTGCCCTATCTTAGTTACGTTGTATTTGCTGGGCGACTTGATATTGACGGGCAGGCCCGGGCCAAAGAAAATTTTAAACGGCCCGCGCGGCCGCAATTTTTGGCCCGGCCAGGGAGTCATGTCTACTCTGAATAGGCCATAAATAAATCCCTGAAAGGTTTAGCATATGACGTTGAGGTAAAGCTTTTTTGCCGGGCGACTTGATATCAACGGGCCGGGCCGTGATTTTCGGCCCGGCCCGGGAGCCACGTCTAATTCCCCTAACCACTTTGCTTATCAATCCCTGGACATATTAGCTTGCACTTCTCAGGGGCAGCCGGGATATTGCACAGTGCAAGGTGAATTTTGGTTTTCTTAAAATACATGGCCTTAAACCTACTCCAATGACTTTCTTTACGCCTTAGTGCCCTCCTTGTCAGCATAAAGATGAATCTTTTCATACTAGCCCTATAAGGTGGCTGGAGTAACTTTGGCGGACTGTGCAAAAACCCAAGTTCACTTTGCACTGTGCAATTTCCTGCTTTTCGCACCGTGCAATAGGCTTTTTTTGGTTGTCGCTCACACCCTGACTTTTTTGCACAGTGCGAGCTTCAAACATGACTCCAGCGAGTTTCCTTACCGACTAGTACAAGCAAACATATACTTTTCTCCCAATTCAAAGATAAAAATCGCGTTTCCAAGAGAGCACCGCAACTTACTATCTCTGCAATAGCTCTCGCAATGTTCCACCGTTCGGAAATTGTTCGGCGACACGTTGTCGCTCTGATTCGGATCCCACAAGAACTGCGAGCAGGTGCCGGTGACCGAGTTGTACCACCATCTCGGTACGCTCGGCTCTTCTCCTTGTTCCATGGGTTGGACACAAACGAAAGCGCGGGAATGGCAGCAAATCCCATCGATCGTATCCGAATACTCGGGGAAGAATTCGTGTTTCACCTGCGGATGCGGGATACAGTTGAAGATGTCCGCAATGTAGATGTCGTTGTCGCCGTCGGGGTAGATGCACCAAGTCGAACCATCGCCTCCATTGCTGTTGATCACCTCATTCGAACCGCTGGAACAAAGCACAGGCATGTACGAGTCGGCCCCCAACGGATGAGTGGTGGGATTCGCCAGCAGAGTGGCCGGATTCGGAAGCTCGGCGTTGATTGGCTCCGGCAACGGACAAGCGGGCGGTACTCCCGCCGACACGCACACGGTCCCGTCTCGTGTTTTGGCTGGAGTCGTGTGTTCGGGACATTCGCACATCCCGGCGCGAGAGCATTTGGCGCCCGGCCAGACGGCGTCGCATTGAAGATCCTCAACGCAGCCGGAATCTCCCGGATTCACTTCTGAAAAAATGGGAAACAATGGATTAGATAGAACTAGAAGCAGCTGAAGGACCAGTACATCTACTTTTGAATTGCGCTTTTTACGGCATGAAAAACAAAATGTCAAAAAAGTTTCCTTCGTTTACTATACCAATATCAACGAAAAAATGGAAATATTCTACATGCTTACTAATAATTATTTTACTGTTTGCAACTCTGCCCCCTTGTTTTCGAAGCAAGACACGCAGAAAATAAAAATTCTTTAATCTTAAAGGGCCATAACAGCTACTTTTGAATTGCGCATTTTACGGCGTGTGAAACGAAATGTCAAAATGTTTTTTATGTCCTGCGGCGAAAACAAAAGCGCCAGAGTTAAAAACTGTAAAATAGTTATCAGTGAACATATAGAATATTACCATTATTTTTTTCCGTTGTTATTGGTACAGTAGACGAAGAAACTTTTTGGACATTTCGTTCCCACGCCGTAAAAAGCGCGATTCAAACGTAGCTGTACTGTCGCTTTAAGTCGGGTTTCGTCCTAAAATTTTTTTGTGTCCTATTTATGCATCTTATGATAGGTTGCGTTAACATTTTTCTCAACTTGAGTCAAGTGTTCCGCAAACTTTTTGTTTTGAGACAAGTCTTCTTCTCGCTGTTAAATGCTTGACTGAAGCGCAAAGTGTTTCTTTTCTTAAAATAAAAAGAATTTGCAAAATTCAAATTGCTCAGTCGTTTTTATATCGATTTCTCCGTTTTGGGTCAAGTCTCTCCTTACAGAACAATAATATGATAGAAATTAAAAGTTTGAGAAATATTCCCCGTATTTTACCCAGATTTCACTTACTTTGCCAGCAATATCCCGCGATTGCCACATAATCGGACAGACATGTGCAAGCCCCATTGAAGCAGTACATTCCACTCTGGCAATCCGTATTGAATGCACACATATCGCCGGTTCGCGACGCGCCCGCTACACCCACTGAAAACGAAAAGTAAACAACAACAATTCAACTGTGTTCTTGGTAAAATCCGTCAATTATTGTGGTTTTAACATCTTACTGGATCGTTTCCTCAACGTGTGATCTTCTGCTGGCTGACATCGCTGCTCTGGTTGATTAAAGACATATCCGTCAATGCATTTGTCCGATCGAAGTGTTCCGTTCCAACATTCAAAGTAGGCATTTGGATCTGTTCGAATCACTCTGAAAATCCCGTTTTATTATTATTATTTTTTTTTTTTTTTTTTTTTTTATGAGAACTAATTTGGTGTTGCGTATTTTACAAAAAAAAAATCGCATTTTCAATAAAATGTTAAAAGTTTTTTGGGTAATAAGCTTTGGTATCTCTAATCCACCACCAAAACGATTTTTCCAAGCTGCGTCCAAGCCTAAATTCGAACCTTGTTTTGCAGGCCCACTTAAGTTTTTTATCCCCATCTGAGGCCCCAGTCAGACTCAACAAGGGTTATTTCATTCTTATACTATAATATACACTCTGTCCGTTAGGTCGCTGAAGTTTTTTTTGACGTTTGCAATGTGCAAATGTGCAAAGAAAGTCAGAATGCGAGCGACAGCCGTAAAAACCGATTGCACGGTGCAAAAAGCAAGAAATTGCACAGTGCAAAGAGAACTTTTGTTTTCGCACAGTGCATATCGCCGAAATCACTGCAGCGACTTTATTTTCGGATTTCTACCTAGGATGCCGGCGTTACCTAGCGTATTCAGTCGCCCTGTTACATATACAAAGGTCTCAAAGGATAGTCATAATTTTGAAATAGAGTGTGTGGACAGTCAGCTTTGTTTCAACAGCCAGGTTACAACATAGCCTCTGTAAGACAAACTTCCGTATGACAACGACAATGTTACAAGTTATGCTTCGCTGCAGCGACTTGACGGACGGGCTAGCGCAGTAAACATTTTTTTAAATACTATTTACTTCTTTTTCCGCAAAAAGATCGATGACAAGCCGAAAAACACTTAGTATTATTATATTATAAATACAATTCTAAAGTATGGAACCCTTTGCATCGCAAAAGTATGCAAAATACGGCGTTGGAATTCAGTGGCGTAGTGTCAGTCACAATATTTCTTTTTTTCTCTTTCGTTTTGCGAAATTATTTGTTGAGCCAAATTTTGAACGCCAAAACTTACTTTAAATCATCATCGCAAAAGACGAAATGTTCTAGCCGTCCATTCGTCGTACATGGCCTTTGATCCGACTTCAGGAAGTCGCAGTCCTTGCAATTCTGGCCAACTGTGCATCGGGAATGTGTTAGAGGTAATACTGAAAAGATCAGTAAATTTTTTATTTTTTTTTGCATTTTTTTTGAAAATTTTTAAAATGTTTCTGCATTACGCGGTTTTTTGAGGCTTTTATATAGTTCATTATGGTTTTTTTTTGTAGTTTGTAGTTTTATGAAGCTTGTTTGTTTTGAAAAGCGTTGCTTTAATCTTTCTGCTTAATGCAAATTTCATATTTAAATTTCTGCATAACGCGGTTTATTTCCGATTTTTTTAAATTTCGACAATTTTTTCGATTTAAAAATTTAATCAAACTCAGAATCGTGTTTTTGTCCTTAATAAAAATCACCTAATTCACACGGCTTAAAGTAGCAAAGCGTTTTTTTTTTGTTTGAGCAGACGCGTGAAAACAAAAGAAGCGGAAATCGCGCAAACAAGCCGTGCTGGTCACTTTATATCAAAAACGCTTCGAAACGGAGAGATTACAGGGGTCAGGAAGTGACAAGTGCAATGAGTAATTCCTACGATGTCATCAAAATTAGATTTTAGATTTTTTTTTTGGATTTTTTGGTGATTCAAAAAAATGATGACTAAAACTTATTTAATTCAGGCAAAATTTCAATAAAATTAAATGTCAGCAAGGGAAAGTGCAATATTACGCAGGAAAAAAAAATTTTTTTGAAAAAAATTTAATAAAATTTTTCATTTTGAATCTTTTAAAAAAGGCCCCCAAAAAAACCCTAAAACTTGTTATAAAATTTGCTTAAAATAACAATTTTCTGTCATTTTTTTCAATTTTCGGTGAAAGAAAAAGGAAATAATGACAAAGGAATTTCAAGCTGTAATCAAAGTCCATCCGGCAGGCAAGTCGTTGGAGTGATTTCGGCGACATGCACTGTGCAAAAAAGTCAGGGTGCGAGCGACAACCCAAAAAAAGCCTATTGCACGGTGCAAAAAGCAAGAAATTGCACAGTGCAAAGAGAACTTTTGTTTTCGCACAGTGCATGTCGCGGAAATCTCTCCAGCGACTTATGTCGCTCAAAAACTGAATTTTCTTGATCAAATACTTGTCCGTCCGGAAAGTCGTTGGAGTGATTTTTGATGTGTGCACTGTGCAAAAAAGTCAGGGTGCAAGCGACAACCAAAAAAAAGCCTATTGCACAGTGCAAAGAGAACTTTTTGTTTTCGCACAGTGCATGTCGCGGAAATCTCTCCAGCGACTTTACTGAGGGCAACTAGTAATACGAAATATAAAATTATGCAGTCGAAAATCAAAAAAATGGGAACAGGAAAATTTTTAATTTTTTTTATTTCCAAAATTTTTAAAAATAAAAAAAAGTTTTTTCTTACCTGTCAAAAACAAAAATATATCCAAAATGGTCTTTGGATGCTTCCACGCAGTCCACCACGGCATCAAAATTTAAGTGTAGTTGTCAAATACAGCCAAAACGATATAAAAATCTCAAAAAAATCGTGAAATTCCCTTAAACGGAACTTTCGACCGTCCGCAGCACTCAGCTCTTGTAGTAACAACAATAAACAACGAGGGGTTTGAAAATAGCCGCCGGGAATGTGGTTTTGAACCAAAAAACAATAAGTTTTGATCGTGACGCCACACTTGAGAGTAGGCCGCGCGAATTTGCCCGGAGGGGGCGGGGTGCGAAGTGAACTTTGTGGGGGGTCAGTCACGGCCAAACACAAGCGCGCGACAACCCAATCCCAAAGCCTAATCGTCGGCTTAACGCGCCGCGCGCTTCAAAATGGCGTGGGGAAATTGGGAGTGGGGTAAGAGGGGACCGAACAAAAAAATCTTAGAGGGGGGAGGGGGGTAAGTGGAGAAATTGGGGCAAGAGGAGACCAAAAGAACCAAAGATGAGGTAAGTGGAAAATCTTAAGGTGGGGTAAAGGGAGACCAAAAAAATCTTATTGGTGAGGTAAGAGGAGACCAAAAAAACCAAAGATGAGGGAAGTGGAGAATCTTGGGGTGGGGTAAGAGAAGACTGAAAAAAAATCCTATATCAATATAAATCTTACGTTTATTGCAAATTTATTCAAATTTCAAATTTATATTAGATACAACGAAGTCATAATTAATTTACTGGGAATAAACATGACTTTTCTGGTAATCTCTCATATTTCTCTCAACCCGCTCTTCTTCCAGTGATCGCGGTAAGAGGCTCATGTGGAATAAAAGCAGCGTTCTCAACCCGAACGAGGCCTGTCTCTGGCCACAGTAATTGCGAACTGAACAGGGCGACACCGGCTACAACCTCCGAATTCGGAAGAATTGGTCGCTTGCAATACTGGGCTGTCTGAAAATCGCACACATTCATTTCTTCGACAGCACCTGTCTACAGAAATTCACGGTGCGCTGCGACCACGCACAGTGCAAAATGAAGGCCGCTGGAAAGGGCGATCAAAGCACAGTGCACGTCAAAAGTGTTCAAGTTGGCGATTCGTCTTTGACACTTCGCAACATTGAAAAAAAGTAATTTTTTGGGTATCTAAATTTGCCATTTCTTGTTAGAATTCGCTGAAAAGTATCGCAAATTGTTGGAGAAAATTTATTTTTTCATATTTTGGCAGTTATTTTGCCGTTTTCCGACATATACTGGCTATAAACCTAAAGATAAAAGGGGGCAGCTAGGAAATAATCTTTCGCACGTGTTGCGAAGTGTCAAAGACGAATCGCCAACTTGAAGACTTCCCTCTCAGCTTTTTCGATTTGACGTGCAGTGCACCTTTTTTTGCACCCCGCCGATTGTTTGTGGCACGAAACCTTTTTGCGATGCCGACTGCACTGTGCAAAACCATAAGTTTTTTGAGAGACTATTAGAGAGATACGGACACTACGGGTACGATACGGATACGCAGCATTGATTTCTGCGATGTGCACTGTGAAAAAACAAAAGTTCACATTGCACTGTGCAAAACCATGTCAAGAGTTTTTTGGCCCGCCTACTAGTAAAATGCGAAACAGTCAAGTCTGCGCATTTGATGGAAATACTAGTAGTACTAGTCCGTCCGCAAAGTCGCTAAAGTATAATACGTCCAGCGTATTTGAAGCTATTTCCTGGCCAAGATTTTAATCAGTGTGGCGTTTCGTCACAAACAGCATTTTGGAAGAGAATCTTTGGCTGTTTGGCTTGGCTCGCCGGAATGAATCCTTGCTCGTTGTCAGAAACGAATATTTAAAAATTTTCTTTAATTTTTGAGACGAGTTTCGTCCAATTCTTCCCAAACAACTTTTATATCTAAAATCTTTTCATCAACCGATAGTATGTGGACGAAACGTCTAAACGGTTCAGAAAATAGGCTGGATTGACGTGCTGGTGTGATTTTTGGCGTTTGCACTGTGCAAAAAGGTCAGACTGCGAGCGACAGCCGAAAAAAGCCTTTTGCACGGTGCAAAAAGAAAGGAATTGCACAGTGCCATGTGAACCTTTGTTTTCTCACAGTGCACATCGCAGAAATCACTGCTGCGTATCCGTATCGTATCCGTAGTATCCGTCTCTCTCTAATAATCTCTCAAAAAACTCGATTTTTTTTGTTTTCTTGCAATAAAATTGCTCGCACTGTGCAAAAAGTCTGTTTAAAATTGCACAGTGCAGTCATCACTTTTTCTCCTGCACCGTGCAAACAACAAAATGTGTGAATGCACGGTGCATTCTCAAGTGGAAACTCGCCGAATGTCGACAAAATCACTTTACGGACGGGCTAGCGTGTGTGCTGTTTACTACGTGTGCCCAAAATTCGAAAAAAATCTGGATGCCTTAACTAGACCGGTTTGGAATAGACTCAGCCCTCAGTTGGAACCGGCATGACATATAAAGTGTACCGAAAGCATATTCGCCTTCTACGAAAATGTAGTACCTACCTTTGGGCAATCTCTCGGCTCCAACATGACCGACATATAAACGAAGTATCGATGAGCGTCAGGATCTCGGGTGGCGTTGATGAAGAAGGGCGATCTCACCGTCCGGTAATGAGTAAAACGATTGTGTTGAGTGTTGTAAAATTTTTCCATCCATTTCTTCCAACTTCCGCCCGCCGTACTATTCCATTGGAGCGCAGCGGCACACGAAACCAAGCATAGAAGGATGAGGAGCTTCATAGAGAGGAGTGTCTGCAGCAAGTCAATGTAACGATCACCATCATGACTGTATAGTATATATATGCGGATAAGTTTTAATAAAGCGTAATTTATGCAATATTTGGTTGAAGTTTCATTAAAAAGCCGAATTAAAACTTTTTAAATGACAAATTTTATTCAAATTAAATCGATTAACACTATAACCTTTATTGATACATGCAATATATCGTAATTTATACAATATACGTTTGATTGACGTTGAAGTTTTATTAAAAATTTTAATTAAACGTTTCAAAATGAGAAATTTCATTTTGAACATACCAGTCCTTTCGCGAGTCGCTGGAGTCGGGATGCAAGCGACAACCAAAAAAATCCTAATATTTTCACAAAGCGCATGGACATTTTGTCGCTTTTCGCACTGTGCACAAAAAATCTCCTTTGTGCACTGTGCATTTGCCAAAAAAGTGCTTCGCACAGTGCTTTTTGACCCAAAAACATTGTTTCGCACTGTGCATTTTGCATTTTTTTGCCTTACGATTCCCATATTTCGCTGCGACAAATCATTTTTTCTGAGTGCGACAGAAAAAGTGCCTCAATTTCTGTTCTATACTTTATTTACAATTCACGAATATAAAATACTTTCACTTCATTTGGAGGATTAATGAAAGAGTTGGCTTCCACCCGTTTCAGTAGAGTTAATATTTGCGCGTTTGTTGTTCGGAACACCACACTCACGACTCTTCTTTCCTTTCTTGGCTTTCTGAAAAAAAATTTCGCATTTGATTGAAAATTTTCATTTTTCTTGCACGGTGCGAAAAAATAATTTCCCATCGCACAGTGCAGTCGCCATTTTTTGGGCTGCACGGTGCGAAAAACAAAGAAATGCACGGTGCGTTGTCATTCTTACCTTTTTGTGGTTATTTTTGTTGTCTACATTGTTTCCTTTTTCGCTTTTCTGAAAAAAAAATTTTTTTATTGTAAACATGCCAAAAAAATCATCAAAAATATTTTTCTGATCGCACAGTGCAGTCAGTCATAAATATTTTCAATTTCTTACATTGGACGATTTCTGATTTCCATTCGTGGAACGAGTATCCGTCTCGGTCTTCACATCAGTATCATGCCGACTACGAGTACCTTTCGTCTTTTCCAAGGTCTCCCCCGAGATGACACTCATATTTGAGGTACTGAAGTCTGTCGTATTTCTCAGTTCTTTCTAAAAAATGCGATTATGGGATTCTAAAGCAATATTATTACCTTCGACTTCATTTTTCTGTAGACCAACGCGATTACAACGGAACAAATGAAACAAATGGAAAGAGCGCCAAAAACCGAGCCAGCAACAATGTAGATAGTGAAGTTGGCAGATGACGTCATCAACTTTTCAGAGCTAAAGATAGACAATTCATATTTTGAAGGGAAGAGTATGGTCATGTCTTGATGACAGCAAAGATATTTTTCAATTTTTTTTTACCTCGGTGACGATGCCTGAGGCAAAATTGGTGCTGGCACTGCGGAAATATTGGTCGCTGTCGCCTCTGTAGTTGCACTTGAGCTAGGTGGTTCAGTTGTTGAGCTAGGTGGCTCTGTAGTTAGGCTAGGTGGCTCAGTTGTTGTGGTCGTAGTAGTGGCCGTGATATTTTTTTTAGTAGTGGTCTAAAAACAAAACATATAAACGGTTCTTCGCTATTTTTGAAACTTTTTTAGCAAACAAATCAACGAATGTAAAAATATTTTTTCAATGCACGGTGCGGTCAAAATGTTTTTTTTGCCTTTGCGTTTTGCACTGTGCAATCAAACGGAAATTTGTCTCGCACTGTGCGTTCAAACATTTTTTTCGCACGGTGCAGTCCAAAAATAGCTTTGCATTGAGTGATCAAAAATTGCGTCTGCACAGTGCAAAAAGCATTTTTCAATGTTTTTCTCGCACCGTGCACCAAAAAATTTTCAAAACGGCAATTTTCGCACAGTGACTCAACATTTTCTTTGCACTGTGCAAATTTAAAATTTCAAAAATTTCTCGTCACTTTTTTTGAGCCATGAACTTACCGTAGTTGTATCACTTGTTGCAGACGGCCCAATAAATTGAATCCTTGCAAATTGATGTAACTTTCGTTTGTTATAAAATTGGTGGTAGCAGCTTCTGGCGAGATATGCGAATACCGTCTGAAAAATGAAATTTCAGTCACATTACCAGTCTGCAGCGAAAATAATGAACGCAATGTCGCTTTCTCGCTGAATTTGCAGGTAGAATATGGAAAGTAATTAGGGGGAGTTATTTAACATTGTTTTATTGTTAGATTGACAAAGTTTTAGCCCAATCCGACTGGTTTCAATGTTGATGGAAATTTCATATTACACTACTTAGGGTTTGATTATTATTTTTGATTTCACATGTATATTATTCATGATGTATACAACAACATAATTCCTTTCTTTTAGCGCTGATTTCGAGTATAAACGGACGTTTTAACCCTTATTTGAGCTTATAATTAGTCCCGTATCAACAATGAATGACTTGTTGCTTAAAAAATTTAAAAAATGTAATGGTGAATATTGTCATGTATAACATGATCAAATCACGACAAGCTGTGAATACTCACTTTTTTGCCCTGTAATTGGTACATTACATAAAAACCAGGAGTATTGTTGAAAAAAACCCGAAATTTTTACAACCGATGTTGTTTTTAGGTCCAAAAACTTCTGAAGATTTTCAAATCGCATCAACGTTTTTTTGATTAGTCGGATTTTGATAATATTTTGGATATTAACTCTACGGACCAATACTAATACAGCCCCCTAATTAAATTTTTCGATTCAAATAAAAAAATTTTGCGTCTGATGTGCGACGCGATTGTGTATGCGACATTTTTCTCAGTAATGGGGGACTTACCAAGCCGTAAATCGTGTTTGTTTTGCTTCGAGTAAACATTCCATGGCTGTGGTCGCATTCAGACATATGACTGACATCTAGCTTCTAAAATGCCCGTCAAGTTAACGGTCTGTCAAGTTGTCAAATTGCCGTCATTTTCGTTATGTCAAAGATGATAGTGAGAGCGGGAACGAGGCCAAAGATGATCCAAAAATGGGTCTACTAAACTCTTTTTGTTGTCAAAAGCTGTTGTTTTAATTTGTACATGGGCTTAAACATGTTTGTAACCCCTATACTTCCTTAAACAATGCTTTTTTATGATGAGACAGCTTCAAACCGAAAGGACGGCAATTTGACACAATTTGACGCAATTTGACAAAAATGACAGCAATTTGACGTCAAGTTGACGCCACTTTGAAAAATTCTGTCAAAATCACAACCCTACTGTTTACCGACAATTCCTTGTATTCTTGGCACGTCCCATTCCACATCAAAACGTAAGCAGGCCCATCCGGCTCAATAAATTGGAAATGCCCGTGGCCACTCGCTTTGCCAATCTCCTCAATGCCCCCGACCAAATCAGCTCTCCATCGAACAAACACCAGGTCTTTGCTGTACACCATTGAGTATATAAAATCTTTTCGAGCGAATCCCCAAAAGCTAAAGCCAAATGTTTCCTTTCAATAAATCGGATGAGAAAAGAACGAAATGTCACAAAAACAATCGAAAAACGACGTAAATTGACAAAAAGCAAGAATAGATACTACTCCGTTCGCAAAGTCGCTAGAGAGATTCTTGGAATTTGAGTCAGAGTGCGAGCGACAACCGAAAAAAAGCCTATTGCACGGTGCAAAACGCAAGAAACTGCACAGTGCAAAGTGAAGTTTCGTTTTCGCACAGTGCATATCGCCAAAGTCACTCCAGAGACCTTACGAACGGACTAGTACTTCCAAAAAAAATTTTTTTTTTGTGTTTTCGTATTCATCGAGTTTTATTGAAAACAAACTTGAAAGATAGGAGGTATCTTTGGTCGGAAAAACTTCCAGAACCGATCGAACGAGCGGAGTCGTCTTGCCAAAAAAATTCCCAACTAAAATAAAAAAGTTAACCGTTTACAGAGAGAGCAAAAAGAGGCGTTTTCAACTTACGTTTTGCGGAAGTAGTCCAAACTGTAAAAATATCCGACTTTGCGCGCGTCATAGCTCCATATCCCTTGTAACCAATTCTCATCCTTTACGAATTTGCTGAAAAAAATTTTATGAAACCATTTCCCGTGCGCAACCGTCTTTTATTGCCAGGGCGCAGCTCGACCTTTTACTTTCGGGGCGCTGTGCGCTATTTGCAATTCAAATTTGTGAATTTTTGGTCGAAAAATGTCCCAAAAATACTGGTGCTTTTCAGAAGTACGTCGACTTTTTGTTGCGCGCCGCACAGTGCACACCAGTCCCAGTGGATTTGACCCTTTGCACTGTGCAATCGAAATATCGCCAAAAAAGCGTCGCCGCGAATTTTGCGCCTGCGACACATGTCTGCACAGTGCACAAAGGTCCAAAAAAAATTTGCGCACGGTGCCGAAAAATGGGGAAAACGGACTGTGCAGCGCGACAAAAAGTCTACAAAAATATAATTTTTGTCAAACAATGAAAGTGGGGAAAAAGTTCCTTATTCTGGCCACAACGAAGGTACTCTGCGAACTGCGCCCAAGCTTAGGAACTAAAGTTGGGAAAAAAGGCTTCGACCTAGCTGGTACTGCATTACTATAATAGTTCTATAATTTTAAGGGTAACTACGAAGGCTATGACGACTCATTTAGTTCCATACGGAGGCAATAAGTTTAGTTCCGGACAGGTTTCATCGTATAAAGTGTAAAACTGCAGACTGCAGTCGTTTTTGAAGGGTGAGGTGGTACGTAAAACAGAAGGTACCTCACTAACTAAACCCACTGTCCGTGCTTAGAGCCGCCCGCACAGAATAAGGAACTTCTCCCGGAAGTGGTGCCCCAACCTACCGCGCAACGGTCTCTATTCCACCTGCAAAGTCGACTTTGTACTCAACGGCGTAAATCTTTTTGGAAGTCTGATTAAGCTCCAAACTCCAAATCTTTGCCCCAGTCGCCGCCTCGGGCAAATATTGGCGCAGATCATCGCATTTGTTGTAAATCTTCAAGAATTCCTTAGGCACTTCTTCCGGCAGTGGCGTATCTTCTATCGTATCTTCTATCCCGCCTCGCCCTCCGGGAAGGAAGACGAGGAAGAGCAACATCCGACCGGTCAACAACGCCATTGGTTTACAGACTGAAGGGAATTTCATTTTTGTTTCAAAATGAAAATTTTTTGTTTTTATTTTTTGATTCCTTTTTTTAAATCAAAATATCGCGGCGACGTAAACTTTGCCCAATGCGTCGGCGCGGGTTTGTTGAACTTTCCGCATAGTGCGAATTTGAAAAAAAAAATTGGTTCTCCCGCACTGTGCATAGGCCGCGCGAATTTGCCCGGAGGGGGCGGGGTGCGAAGTGAACTTTGTGGGGGGTCAGTCACGGCCAAACACAAGCGCGCGACAACCCAATCCCAAAGCCTAATCGTCGGCTTAACGCGCCGCGCGCTTCAAAATGGCGTGGGGAAATTGGGAGTGGAAAATCTTAAGGTGGGGTAAGGGGAGACCAAAAAAATATTATTGGTGGGGTAAGAGGCATTTTGACCCAAAAACATCGTTTCGCACTGTGCATTTTGCACAGTACGAAATTTTTTTGCCTTATATTTCATTTCATTTTTTCTGAGTGCGACAGAAAAAGTGCCCCAATTTCTGTTCTATACTTTATTTACAATTCACGAATATAAAATACTTTCACTTCATTTGGAGGATTAATGAAAGAGTTGGCTTCCACCCGTTTCAGTAGAGTTAATATTTGCGCGTTTGTTGTTCGGAACACCACACTCACGACTCTTCTTTCCTTTCTTGGCTTTCTGAAAAAAAATTTCGCATTTGATTAAAAATTTTCATTTTTTTTGCACGGTGCAAAAAAATAATTTCCCATTGCACAGTGCAGTCGCCATTTTTTGGGCTGCACGGTGCGAAAAACAAAGAAATGCACGGTGCGTTGTCATTCTTACCTTTTTGTGGTTATTTTTGTTGTCTACATCGTTTCCTTTTTCGCTTTTCTGAAAAAAAAAATTTTTTATTGTAAACATGCCAAAAAAGTCATCAAAAATATTTTTCTGATCGCACAGTGCAGTCATGAATATTTTCAATTTGCTCCCTTACATTAAATGATTTCTGATTTCCATTCGTGGAACGAGTATCCGTCTCGGTCTTCACATCAGTATCATGCCGACTACGAGTACCTTTCGTCTTTTCCAAGGTCTCCCCCGAGATGACACTCATATTTGAGGTACTGAAGTCTGTCGTATTTCTCAGTTCTTTCTAAAAAATGCGATTATGGGATTCTAAAGCAAAATTATTACCTTATGCTTCATTTTTCTGTAGACCAACGCGATTACAATGGAAATAATGAAACAAATGGAAAGAGCGCCAAGGACCGAGCCAGCAATAATGTATATAGTGAAGTTGTCAGATGAGCTAAAGATAGACAATTCATATTTTGAAGGGAAGAGTATGGTCATGTCTTGATGACAGCAAAAATATTTTTCAACTTTTTTTACCTTGGTGACGATGCCTGAGGCAAAATTGGTGCTGGCACTGCGGAAGTATTGGTCGCTGCCGCCTCTGTAGTTGAGCTTGAGCTAGGTGGCTCATTTTTTTTAGTAGTGGTCTAAAAACAAAACATATAAACGGTTCTTCGCTATTTTTGAAACTTTTTTAGCAAACAAATCAACGAATGTAAAAATATTTTTTCAATGCACGGTGCGGTCAAAATGTTTTTTTTGCCTTTGCGTTTTGCACTGTGCAATCAAACGGAAATTTGTCTCGCACTGTGCGTTCAAACACCTTTTTTCGCACGGTGCAGTCCAAAAATAGCTTTGCATTGAGCGATCAAAAATTGCGTCTGCACAGTGCAAAAAGCATTTTTCAATGTTTTTCTCGCACCGTGCATCAAAAAAATTTTCAAAACGGCAATTTTCGCACAGTGACTTAACATTTTCTTTGCACTGTGCAAATCTCAAAAATTTCTCGTCACTTTTTTTGAGCTATGAACTTACCGTAGCTGTATCACTTGTTGCAGGCGGCCCAATAAATTGAATCCTTGCAAATTGATGTAACTTTCGTTTGTTATAAAATCGACGATAGCAGCTTCTGGCCAGATATGCGAATACCGTCTGAAAAATGAAATTTCAGTCACATTACCAGTCTGCAGCGAAAATAATGAGCGCAATGTCTCTTTTTCACTGAATTTGCAGGTAGAATATGGAAAGTAATTAGGGGGAGTTATTTAACATTGTTTTATTGTTAGATTGACAAAGTTTTAGTCCAACTAATACAGCCCCCTAATTAAATTTTTCGATTCAAATAAAAAAATTTTGCGTCTGATGTGCGACGCGATTGTGTATGCGACATTTTGCTCAGTAATGGGGGACTTACCAAGCCGTAAATCGTGTTTGTTTTGCTTCGAGTAAACATTCCATGGCTGTGGTCGCATTCAGACATATGACTGACATCTAGCTTCTAAAATGCCCGTCAAGTTAACGGTCTGTCAAGTTGTCAAATTGCCGTCATTTTCGTTATGTCAAAGATGATAGTGAGAGCGGGAACAAGGCCAAAGATGATCCAAAAATGGGTCTACTAAACTCCTTTTTGTTATAAACTGTTGTTTTAATTTGTACATGGGCTTAAACATGTTTGTAACCCCTATACTACCTTAAACAATGCTTTTTTATGATGAGACAGCTTCAAACCGAAAGGACGGCAATTTGACGCAATTTGACGCAATTTGAAAAAAAACGACGGCAATTTGACGTCAAGTTGACGCCACTTTGAAAAATTCTGTCAAAATCACAACCCTACTGCTTACCGACAATTCCTTGTATTCTTGGCACGTCCCATTCCACATCAAAACGTAAGCAGGCCCATCCGGCTCAATAAATTGGAAATGCCCGTGGCCACTAGCTTTGCCAATCTCCTCAATGCCCCCGACCAAATCAGCTCTCCATCGAACAAACACCAGGTCTTTGCTGTACACCATTGAGTATATAAAATCTTTTCGAGCAAATCCCCAAAAGCTAAAGCCAAATGTTTCCTTTCAATAAATCGGATGAGAAAAGAACGAAAGGTCACAAAAACAATCGAAAAACGACGTAAATTGACAAAAAGCAAGAATAGATACTACTCCGTTCGCAAAGTCGCTAGGGAGATTCTTGGAATTTGAGTCAGAGTGCGAGCGACAACCGAAAAAAGCCTATTGCACGGTGCAAAACGCAAGAAACTGCACAGTGCAAAGTGAAGTTTCGTTTTCGCACAGTGCGTGTCGCCAAAGTCACTCCAGAGACCTTACGAACGGACTAGTACTTCCAAAAAAAATTTTTTTTTTGTGTTTTCGTATTCATCGAGTTTTATTGAAAACAAACTTGAAAGATAGGAGGTATCTTTGGTCGGAAAAACTTCCAGAACCGATCGAACGAGCGGAGTCGTCTTGCCAAAAAAATTCCCAACTAAAATAAAAAAGTTAACCGTTTACAGAGAGAGCAAAAAGAGGCGTTTTCAACTTACGTTTTGCGGAAGTAGTCCAAACTGTAAAAATATCCGACTTTGCGCGCGTCATAGCTCCATATCCCTTGTAACCAATTCTCATCCTTTACGAATTTGCTGAAAAAAATTTTATGAAACCATTTCCCGTGCGCAACCGTCTTTTATTGCCAGGGCGCAGCTCGACCTTTTATTTTCGGGGCGCTGTGCGCTATTTGCAATTCAAATTTGTGAATTTTTGGTCGAAAAATGTCCCAAAAATACTGGTGCTTTTCAGAAGTACGTCGACTTTTTGTTGCGCGCCGCACAGTGCACACCAGTCCCATTGGATTTGACCCTTTGCACTGTGCAATCGAAATATCGCCAAAAAAGCGTCGCCGCGAATTTTGCGCCCGCGACACATGTCTGCACAGTGCACAAAGGTCCAAAAAAAATTTGCGCACGGTGCCGAAAAAGGGGCAAAACGCACTGTGCGGCGCGACAAAAAGTCTACAAAAATATAGTTTTTGTCAAGCGACACATGTCTGCACAGTGCACAAAAGTCTAAGAAAAAAGTTCCTTAGTCTGGCCACAACGAAGGTACTCGGGGAACTGCGCCCAAGCTTAGGAACTAAAGTTGGGAAAAAAGGCTTCGACCTAGCTGGTACTGCATTACTATAATAGTTCTATAATTTTAAGGGTAACTACAAAGGCTATGACGACTCATTTAGTTCCATACGGGGGAAATAAGTTTAGTTCCGGACAGGTTTCATCGTATAAAGTGTAAAACCGCAGACTGCAGTCGTTTTTGAAGGGTGAGGTGGTACGTAAAACAGAAGGTACCTCACTAACTAAACCCACTGTCCGTGCTTAGAGCCGCCCGCACAGAATAAGGAACTTCTCCCGGAAGTGGTGCCCCAACCTACCGCGCAACGGTCTCTATTCCACCTGCAAAGTCGACTTTGTACTCAACGGCGTAAATCTTTTTGGAAGTCTGATTAAGCTCCAAACTCCAAATCTTTGCCCCAGTCGCCGCCTCGGGCAAATATTGGCGCAGATCATCGCATTTGTTGCAAATCTTCAAGAATTCCTTAGGCACTTCTTCCGGCAGTGGCGTATCTTCTATCCCGCCTCGCCCTCCGGGAAGGAAGACGAGGAAGAGCAACATCCGACCGGTCAACAACGCCATTGGTTTACAGACTGAAGGGGATTTCATTTTTGTTTCAAAATGAAAAATTTTTTTTTTTTTATTTTTTGATTCCCCCTTTTTTTAAATCAAAATATCGCGGCGACGTAAGCTTTGTTTGCCCAATGCGTGGGGTTTGCTGAACTTTCCGCATAGTGCGAATTTGAAAAAAAAATTGGTTCTCCCGCACTGTGCAAAAACAGCACAGTGCGAAAAAGCCAATTTTTGCATTTTTCCGAGCAAAATCCAGATTTCAAAAAACCGGGGCCGGCTTTAAAGATCGAAAGCCCGGCCCGGGCCGGAAAGTTTCGCAAAGCCCGGCCCGGGCATGTCTAACTTGGGGTACCTCCCATGTGAATATTGGAAGTTTCCTCGCTTCGGACTCCAAAAAAACTCTTTTTTTTCTTCATTTTTGATCAAAATTTAGACTAAAATTTGAAATCCAAATGTTTTTTGTTGATGCTGTAGCAACATTTACAACATCAATTTTAAATCAGAAGAAAGAATTGTGAAAAGATCTTTGCACTGTGCGATTTCTCCAAAAATCAACTGCACGGTGCAGTTTTTGTCTTTCGAAGATTCGAACGCGTGGACGGAAATTGTCCAAATTTGGACACAAATCAGAAAAAAACAAGTAAAAATTCTCAGCATGACGTCACCTTCTGTCGGTAATTTATTCTATTCCAATATACCTCCAAAATATTATAATTTAAAAAAGTTGTATCTGAAACAGTCGTATTACAAATGGCCGGGGCCAATGCTAACGTTCAATGGAACGTGAGTTATGGGTTGGAATGGACCATACGTGACATCAACTTTGCCATTCAATCTATTTATATTGCTTCCGGCAAGGAAGGCTTCCACAAAAATATAATTCTCGTCCAACACACTCAAATGGCAGATTCGGACGGTCTAAATGTGAAATCTCGTTAAGAATTAGCATAACTTGAGGGCATTTGGTACTACTCGCCAGGTGTGGTCACTGGCACCTATTTTTCCGATTGTTGGGCCCGAAGCCCGGTCCGTCAAAAGGCCGGCCCGGCCCGGCCCGGACAGAGGTTTTTACAAGCTCGGCCCGGCCCGGCCCGTCAAAAACCAGGCCCGGCCCGGCCCGGCCCGTGAAAGCCCGGCTAGGGCGCGACCTGCCAAAAAATCGTTGCCGTTTTGTTATAACTAGGGTTGTGATTTTGACAGTGACGTCAAATTGAAGTCATTTTCATCAAATTGCCGCCGTTGTTTCGGTCGGAAACTGTCTAACGATTAAACAAACATTATTCAAGGTAGTATAATGCCTTCAAACATGCTCAAGACCATATAAACATTAAAACAACAGTTTATAACAACGAAAGGACTTTAATAGACCAATTTCGGATCATCTTCGTCCTTGTTCTTACTTAGTTAATTGGATTTCTTTCAACAAATTGCAAATAGAATCACTGATAAATGTTTATTAGCCTATTGGGAACTAAAGTTTGTAAAAAAAGCTTCGGTCCCGGTAGTGCTATTGTAATACATTACTATATATGCACTATTTTTGAGAGCAAACGTGAAAAAAGCTTGTAAATGTGCTAGAACTTGATAAACTACAACAACAACCCCATCAAAAAAATTTCCCGGCACGAAAACAATGAATGCCAACGGTTTGGCATTATGATAAAAACCGGGCCGGGCCGGGCCTGAAAAAACCCAGGACCGCGGCCCGGACCGAAAATTTCGGGCCCGGCCCGGCCCGGTTTCAATTTTCCATTTTTGAGTCAGGCCCGGCCCGATCGGGCCGGGCCGGGCCGCCGGGCCTGGCGTCCACCCCTGCTACTCGCCCGTTTGCGAAGTCGCTGGAGTGATTTCCGCCACATGCACTGTGCGAAAACAAAAGTTCCCTTTGCACTGTGCAATTTCTTGCTTTTTGCACCGTGCAATAGGCATTTTTTCGGTTCTCTCTCGCACCCTGACTCTTTTTACTGTGCGGGTCGCCGATATCACTCCAGTAACTTTTGACTAGTGCATAATCAAGCTATGATCCGAAGTCGTCAATGTTATTTAGTCCCGAAGCGAAATTATTTCAAATTTTGTTCGATTTTTCTTTTTTTTGGACTATCGTGCCGAAATACTAGTCCGTCCTCAAAGTCGCTGGTGATTTCTGCGATATGCATTGTGAAAAAACTAAAGTTTACTCTGCACTGTGCAATTCCTTGCTTTTTGCACCGTGCAATAGCCTTTTTTCGGCTGCCGCTCGCCCGCTGACTTTTTGGCACTGTGCAAACACCAAAAATTACCCCAGCGACTTTCCGGACGACCGACTAACACAGAAGAAAGAATCGATGTTTCAGACCCCGAATACATATTACCTTTCGGCACCCTGTTGGCCCCATTGTCATTTTGACCCAGTATTTCGAGGTACCGGTTTTTGTTGCGTTGTGCACGTAGGTCCGTTTGTAATAGCGATGGTACGGGGGTTCCCAATATTGTTGGTTGAACAAACGCTCAGCGCTTCGAGCAACTCTGTTGGCAGCGGTCGAACCGAGAATGCTGACAGTTGGACGTAGCGCACCAATCAACGCGAGGGCCACGCAAAGCAAAGACAACAAAAAAAGTTTCATTTTCACTTCTTTTTGGAATTAGAGACTTTTGATGAAACCTTTGTTTATATATCTACGTTTGTGTAATAAGTTTTCGATAATTTTTTCAAATTTATGCAATAAAAAAGTTTAATATCTCGACTTTTTTTAATCAACCGTGCTGTTCAAATGAATCTGAAAGTTGATCATAAGACTTTACATACACTTTTATTGCCTTTGATATTGTCTATGATTAAAAGTTTATGGTCAATATTTTAAACCAATTGTGCATCTCATTAAAGGGCCAGAACAACTACTTTTGAATCGCACTTTTTATGGCGTGGAAACAAAATGTCCAAAAATTTTCTTTGTCTACTGTACCAACAACAACAAAAAAATAATGGTGCCATTTTACATGTTTACTAATAATTATTTTACTGTTTGCAACTCTGCCGACCTTGTTTTCGCTGCAGAACATTAATATTTTTTTTTTTGACATTTCGTTTCACACGCCGTCGAACTTCAAAAGTAGCTGTTCTGACCCTTTAAAATCACGATAACTCTGTTTTTTGAGGGATTTTCTTATTTAATCTATAAATATAATAATATACTTTTTTGCGCTGACTTTTGTTCGCGGGCCGCACAGTGCACATTTCTCACAGTGCTTTCGACCTTTTGCACAGTGCAAACGGCATTTTTGAGGTTTGCACAGTGCAAAATGCCTCAAAAAGGCCGCGCACCGTGCGAAAAGCGGAAGAATGCACTGTGCGGCGCGTCAAAAAAGTCAACGGACTTTTGAAACACCGTAGTATAATACTTTTAAATTGCGCTTTCTACAGCTTGGGAGACAAAATTTAAGACGTTTGCACAGTGCGAAATGGTTCCAAAAGGTGCGCACGGTGCAAAAAAACGCAAACTGCACCGTGCACCGCGACAAAAAATCTGCGCAGTTTTTGAAAAAGCAAAGCAGAAAGAAACAATAATAGTACAACATATTGCAATATGGTTCCGCATACTAAGGAAAAAAGCGGAAAAAATACTTCAATTTCAACAAATCAAACAAAAAACAGATTTCCCAAAAAAATGCAAATTCATATAATTTCGTTCTCAAAACAAAAAATCAAAACTTCCCCAATCCGTTGACCAATTGTGTTATCGACCGGCCGGATGTTGCTTCTCCTTGCCTTCCTCCCCGCAATGTTCGCGCAGCGGCGCAGGTATCGTTCGCCGAGCCCCGAAGAGGTTCCGAAAGCGTTTCTGAGGCTCTACGAAAAGTGCAATCTACAACAATATGTGCCGAAGACAGCGATTGGAGCAAAGATTTGGTCTGTGGAGCTGGATCCGGTCGTGAGCGACGTCTACGCCGTTGAGTACGACGTGGACTTTGACGGTGGAATACGGACCGTTTCGAGGTAAGTCAGGGAGGAATCGCCATTTTAGGCCCAAAAATATTACTTTTGGAACATTTCAGAAAAATGTTGGAATTTCTGTGGCTGTGAGGAAAAACTGAAAATAAGCTCGAAGCCCAGGCTCGGGCGCAGTCTGGAAAAATCTATTTTTTAATTAACACGTCCGACAAGGAACTTTTTAAGACAAAAAGGAAAAAATTGATTAAAATTTGCTTTTTGGAGCTTCACACCCAAAAAACTTTTTTCACCGAGCTGCGCCCGAGCTTTGACATTAATTTTTTTGAATAGCCTCCATGTTTTCACTTGAAGATTTGGTTATGTGTCTAGAAACAATAAAAATTTGTCTGATTCTTTTTTAAATCACCGAAAATTTGGTAAAATGAGGGGAATTGATATAATATTTCTTTTTAGAATATTCGTAAAGCAGTTTATTAATCCTGACCCTAAGCCACAAGGGATCTGGAGCCATGATCTCCGCAAAGTCGGACTTTTTATAAGGAAAAACAATGTGTAAGTTGTTTCTATGACAGGGAAAGTACTCCAAGTGCGACGCTCCAATTTTCTCTAAATTTTGCAGACACTTTGCGCATCAGCCACATATCAATTCCTGAAAATTTTAGTCCCCGCTTTGCAGAGGCCACCGGGATATTCAACGTTCTTTGCGGCTGAGAGAGTACGCAAAATGCGGAGAGCGGTCAGAGAGAAAACCACTTTTTAGCGATATCTTTGCCCGTTTTACGTGGAAGAATTTTATTTTTTGTGGAAGCGTTACCCTTATAGGTAGAAACAGGCATGAAACTTTGCATACCAAAAATTGCAAAAAAGTGTCACATTTTCCCCAACTTTTGACCTAAAAATCTCGGTCGTTTCTGCAAAACGCGAGCTAGGGGTCTAGTTTATGTCTTAGAAAAAATAATACTAAATTTGTGTTAGGTGTGATCAAAATCTGAGCGTCGCACTTTGAGCACTCTCCGTGTAAGTAAACAAAAATTGTTTTTTTTTTCTTATTTATTTTTTATTTTTTTATTTTAGGTTTCATTTTTTCTGGAGTAACAATCCATTTCATTCGATCGCTTTGGGACGACCAAAATTCGTCAACAGTCGGGGACTTGCTCGAACAGACTATGTGTACACGATAATTCAACACGACGTAAACACACGACCGCAATTTGTTCGCTGGAAAGCGGATTTGACCGGAGGCATTGAAATTCTTGGCACCGCCCCAATTCGAACGGGGTATTTACAATTCATTGAGCCGCATGGACCTTTTTATTATTTGCAGGGGCAGCGGTGTCATGAAATCAGCCAATTTTCGGGATCGGTGAGCAGATTTGCTTAAAAAAATTTTTTTAATCTCAAAATATTTTTTCACAAAGGCCCATTTTTAGAGGTTAGATATCAATCTTCTGAATGACTGCGACCACAACCATGGAGTGTTTACTCGAAGCAAATTTGAGACAATTTACGGTATGGTAAGTGTTGTTGTCGCTCTAATAATACGACTGAAATTTAATTTTTTAGACGCTATTTGCATTTCTGACCAAGGGTTGCCCCTTTCAAATTTATGGCGACTATTGGACCCACGCCTTGGCAAAGATTCAATTTATTTCGCCGCCCACTACCACAACCGCAACTACAGTAAGTTTATGTCAAAGTAATGACAAAAAGTTTTGAAAATTTGCGCAGTTGTAAAGTTTGTCGTAAAACGCGCACTCCACTGTACTTTAGTCATCAAAAAGACTTTTCCTTGCACTGTTTACAAGTTTTCGCCTTGTTCCGTGTTCTATACTACAAACTGCACTGTGCACAAAAAAAAGTGTATCGCACCGTGCGGTCAAAATCTTTACGCACAGTGCAACTTTTGCGACGCATTTGTTTGGTTTTTTTACGGCACTGTGCGGATGTTCAGCGAGAGTGCAATTTTTGCGATTTTTTACTGTGCGATAAAAAAAAAAACTTTTTCGACTGCACCGTGCAGTAAAAAAGTAAAAAAAATTTTAATTCAAAATTTTGCTCTGTCTTTTATTTTCAGACCACCACCACAACAACAACCACCACAATCATGACTACCACTCCACTGCCTACGACAGTACCCTCTACTGCATCGCCCACAAGAATAGCTTTTAATGATATGGCAAATATTGTGCCTTATGCCACCACAGAGTGGACGGAGAAGTATGTTGTGTTACAGTAATCTAAACGGCCTTTTTTTGAATTGATTTTAGTTTTTTCAACTTCTTCAAGATCTATCTAGCCATTAGGCTTTGGATTCCTCCCTTCGAATTATGACCCTCTATTTTTAGCGCTGAATTGGTGACGTCATCGGACAACTCAACTGTCTACATCATCATTATCTCGGTTCTTGGCGTTCTTTGCATTTGTTTCATTATTTCCGTTGTAATCGCGTTGGGCTACAGAAGAATGAAGGAGAAGGTAAAAACATTGCTTCAGAATCCCATAATCGCACTTTTTTTAGACAGAAACGAGGATTACAACGGACTCCACTGCCTCAAATTTGAATGTGATCACGGGGGAGACCTTGGAAAAGACGAATGGTACTCGTAGTCGGCATGACACTGATGTGAAGACCGAGACGGATACTCGTTCCACAAATGGAAATGCCAAAAAAGGAGAGAAGAGTCGTGATTATGATATAAGGATGGTTACAGAAGAATCAGCCTCGAATTTCTTCCGATGAGCCGGAAACCAGTGCGAAAGTTCATTTGTACCGATTTTTGAAATTCATTGCTGAGTTAAAGGGACAGTACAACTACTTTTGGATTACGCTTTTTACGGCGTGGGAAAGAAATGTCCAAAAAGTTTCTTCGTCTACTGTACCACTAACAACGGGAAAAGATAATGGTGAAATTCTACATTCTTACTAACAATTATTTTACTGTTTTTAACTCTGGCGCCTTTGTTTTCACTGCAGGTCTTAAAACAAATTTTTTGGCATTTTGTTTCCACGCCGTAAAAAGCACGATTCAAAAGTGCGAAATGTTCAAAAAGTTCCTTCGTCTACTGTACCACTAACAGCGAAAAAAATAATGGTGACATTCTACATGCTTACTGACAATTATTTTACTGTTTGCAACTCTGCCGCCCTTGTTTTTGCTGCAGGACATAAAAAAACTTTTTTGACATTTTGTTTCCCACGCCGTAAAAAGCGCAATTAAAACTGCAAAAATTTTTATGATTGCATTTTTTCGCCTCGAAACGCTAAATTAGGATGCCTGTTTGGTGTTTCACGTCCCACAGTAATTTTACGGACCGTAAGTATATATATGACATCATGTACCGGCCAGACCAACCAAATTTTAGGTAGGAGTGGGGACATTTTTTATGCCACGCCTAGACATGGCTCCCGGGCCCTTTAAGAGCCCCTTTCTTAAGCGTGTACCGATTTTTGGAATCCATTAGCGACTTAATAAGTCGGCGATGGTTTTTGGAATCCATTACCGATTTATTACGTCAGCAATGAATTTCGGAATTTATTGCTTTGGTTGGACGTTTTACGAAACCCGTCAATTCCTGCGAAAGAATTGTTTTCCTCTGCGAAATGAGTCAACTCCTACAAAACATTAAACCGCCAATCTTGCAAAAAAATTTGTAATGGTCTTGGATCAGGGTGGGAATTGAACCCACGTCCTTCGGACTTCTGGTCCATTGCTCTACCACTCTCCTCCGATCACACCCCCATGGCCGATCACACCCCCATTTCGCTTCGGGACTCAAAACAATGAACGGACTTGAAAAAAGATTGGTTGTTGTGAATTGAGTCAAATGTTGAAATGTTTTCGCTTTGGGACTTGGAAAAAAGATTGGTTTTTGAAAATTGAGTGAAATGAAGTGAAGATGTTGTGAATAAAACATAAATTATAATTTCGAACCAAGACTGAACATGAACTGGATGAGTAATGGTCTGTCCGCAACGTCGCTGGCGATTTCTGCGATATGCACTGTGAGAAAACCAAAGTTCTCTTTGCACGGTGCAATTTCATGCTTTTTGCACCGTGCACAAGGCTTTTTTGGGCTTTTGTTCGCACCCTGACTTCTTTTGCACATGGCATGTCGCCAAAATCACTCGATCGGTGTCAAAAAAATTAAAAAAAACCTTTTTCTTTTTGAGATTAGGTAATTTTTTTGCACAGTGCAACTGCAGAAAAAAGTTTTTGCACGGTGCAAACTCTTTGTTTTTCAAACCAGAATTGGTAGGTGAAAAGTTTTTGCGCAAATTCGGAAAAGAACTATTGTTTCTGAAATTTAATGACATTTTCCAGGTTATGCAAATATATGCAAATTTTTTTCAAAATTGCTCATTTTTGCCTCAATCTCGTCTTTGTCCCAACTAATTACGCGAATGTATGCAATTTTTTTCAGACTACTCATTTTTAGCTCATATACTTTCTTTTTCCCCACTAATTATGCAAATTTATGCAAATTTTTTTCAAACAATTGATGATTTTTGCATAAACTCTCTTTTTCCTTACTAATTATGCAAATTTATGCAAATTTTTTCTCCAAAAAATTTATTTTTAACTCCAAACTCTCTTTTCCCCACTAATTATGCAAATTTACGCTTTTTCCTCACTTTGGTTTCCAAATTTTCTATCGACCGGTCGCTTTCCCATGAGGTTCCCAATTCTCATCATCTCCGGAATTTTGAAGACTTTGGCTTTGGGCTATGGCGAAACTTATTCAAGACTGCTCTTCAATTGCTCGGCGGTGGCCGAATACTTGCCTGAGGGCGCAAAAAGTGCCGTAATTTTTGGAATCGAGCGAATCGGACATTATCCGTATCTTCAAAATTACTCATTCCACTTTGAAACAAACAATTGGAATTTTACGGAGTAATTTTTTTTAAATTCAAAATTTTGAGTAAAAAATTTTAAAAAAAATACATTTCTGTAATTTCAGCCCCCTTCCATTGATTCCCCCAAGTGAACATGGAGATTATTGGGCATTCTTCTCCGAGAACTTTGGGCGAATTGCAATTTTGCATGACCACAACAGGTAGAAAAAAATTTTAAAAAAAGGTTTTTTTAAAGGTAACGGAAAAAATTCTCGGGCGCAGCTTGGAAAAATTAATGTTTTTGTTAACAAGTCGAAAAAAGTACTCTTGATTAATACTAATCCGTCCCGAAGGTCGCTAGATTGATTTTTGTGAGTTTTGCACTGTGCAGAACAATTCATGTTACAAGCGACAGCCGAAAAAAACCTATTGCACGGTGCAAAAAGCAGGGAATTGCACAGTGTAAAGTGAGCTTTTGTTTTCGCACAGTGCATGTCGGAGAAATCACTCCAGCGACTTTGCGAACGGGCTAGTAGCACCAAATGCCTTCAACTTATGCTAATTCTTATCGAGATTTCACATTTAAAGTGCATGGACATTTGTCGCATTGATTGCACAAAGCATTTGCACTTTCTCATACTTGTCGCCGCCCCACAGTAAATTTCACCTTTTTCGCACTGTGCAATCCTCAAAAATGCCGTTTGCACTGTGCAAATCCTAGCAGCCAACGCGGCGACGTAGCTGAAAAAAGCTTAAGCCGCCGCGGTATTTTGATTGCACAGTGCAAAAACCAAAAAAAGTGAAATGCACAGTGCAAAATGGGGGTTTTTGTGCACGGTGCGGAAAGCGACAAAATTTCTATGCACTTTGTGAAAATATTTGTTTTGCTTGTTAACAAACACAAATTTTTCCAAGCTGCGCCCGATTTTTTTTTTAATTTTTTTATGTATAGAATTTTAAAAAAATCGATTTTGTTATGTTTTACTTATTCTTTACCTTCAGAGTCATTTCTTACTACTGGCACAAGATGCACGGTCGAAGTCATCCCCTGCCTGGAAGCTACGTATTGTTCCAAAAGGTGTTTATGATCGGAGAAGCGGTGTATTATTGGATTCAGGACGTCGATTCGAAGATTTATTTCGTCCGAAAACGTCCGGGCAAAACCCTCGAACAGATTCACAAACTTCCATCGGAGAGCCGTCGCGCGATCGAAAAGTTCTTCTACATGCCCGACGCGGATATTATGTATCATTTGGATGGCGATGAGTGTCTGCATGTTGATCAATTTTCGGAAAAGGTAAAGAAATTCCATTTTTTTATGATTTTGGTTGCGCCGCCCGTTGACTTGACGGTCTGTCACGTTGTCAAATTGCCGTCATTTTCGTCATGTCAAATTGCGCTGTCATTTTGATTGTCAAATTGAATTTTTTTAGGAAATTTTTTTGAATTTTGCCAAAAATTTGTGAATTTTTCACGCAACGAAAAATTTTTACGTTAAAAATTCTTGGAATTTACTGCAAGAAGCGTCCAGTTTTACTGACTCGATTCGTTAATGAGAATTTGGATGATAGTGACAGCGGGAAGGAGGACGGAGATGATCCGAAAATGCAGTGCGAAAGTTGCGTTTTTGACCATTGCACGGTGCAGTAGGGAAACGACTTTTCTGCACAGTGCAACAACTAGGTTTGTGATTTTGACAGATTTTTTAAAAATGACGTCAAATTGCTGTCATTTTCGTCAAATTGCGTCAAATTGCCGTCCTTTCGGTTTGGAGCTGTCTAATTATAAGAAACATTGTTCAAGGTAGTATAGGGGCTCCAAACATGTTTAAGCCCGTGTACAAATTGAAATGATTTTGGATGATAGTGCGAGCGGGAACGAGGACGAAGATGATCCGAAAGTGGGTCTACTAAACTCTTTTTGTTGTCATAAGCTGTTATTTTAATTTGTACATGGGCTTAAACATGTTTGAAGCCCCTATATTACCTTGAACAATGTTTTTTATGATGAGACCGCTTCAAACCGAAAGGACGGCAATTTGACACAATTTGACGCAATTTGACAAAAATGACGGCAATTTGACGTCAATTAGACGTCACGTTGAAAAATTCTATCAAAATCAAAACCCTATTTGAAAAAAAAAAAAAAAAATATTTTTTTTAAATTTTTTTAGAAGAATATCTTTGAAACTCAAAAAGACTGCGACAAATCACGTGGAATTTATTCCAGAGGCAAATTGGATGTAATTTATCCACTTGTAAGTGATTTTTACAATGTTTTGGTAATAATATGAAAATAGTTTTTGAAAATGACAACAAACTTTTAGTCCAAATTTGCATGGCACGGAAGAAAATGCGATCCATCTATATGGGACCCCTACAGCAACCATGCCTATGCGTATGTCTATTTTGTCGCCGGACAGCCCACGGTACGGAGAAATGTTTTTTTTATTTTTTTTGCACAGTGCAAAAAAAATAAAAAAAAAATTTATTCAAATTTTTTCTGCAATTTTTATTTTTATACCACCACAACGACACCCACCACGACCATGACAACCACTCCAATGTTTACTACAGTACCCACTACCACAAGGTCAGACAAAACGTCTTGCTATGTTTTTGCACCGTGCGGAGCGACTTGGCGCGACAAGAAACCAGCACGGTGCGAAAGGAGAACGCACTGTGCAGTTTCACTCGTAGGCCGCGACATGTCGCTGGGAAAAATTGTTGTTTTGCACTGTGCGTGAAACGAGTGCACCGTGCGTTTTAGGTTGGAGTCGTCGCTCGTGGAGATTCTATATTTCCGCACGGTGCAGACATATCAAGACTTTTTAGCCTGGACGGTACCACAACAACACAATTGCGAGTGGATACGACAACAACACAACTGGAAGTGGATTCTGCAACAACAGAGCTGAAAGTAGATACTACCACAACACAATTGAAAGTGGAAAGCACCGTTAAGGCGATCACGGAGTAAGTTGGACAATTAGTTGGGTTGATTTCAGCCTTTTGAAGGAACATTAAGGTTTTTTCAGCTTCCCTAACCTTATTTTGATGACATCATCAGATATTTTTTTGTGGTTTTGCGGATTTTTGACAAGGATTTGCTGATTTGGAGCTAGGAAGACGATGTAAAGCACCTTGTTGAGGTCTTACAGAGTCTGACTCTATATTATTTTACATTGTTTCGCCTTTATTTTTCATATTTTTCAGAGAACGGTCGTTTACCAGCTCAAATCCGATCTAATGGAGGGAAGAGTGTTCGAAGATCGGTTGGAAAAGTTCATCCAGGATGAGAAGATCAAGGATTTCCTGAGCAAACTCTTTCGTCTGATCCTCAAATTACCCGCAAAACGACCATCTTATCGGCAAATCAAGGAGCTCATCGAGAAGAGCAAGGAGAATATAAATGAGATCAAGCTCTGAGTTGGAAGATAAACTTTAGGAAATGATATGTTGTATTGATTTGTTGAATGACTGAGAGTATTCACAGTCACTGTCTCCGAATCCCAAAAAGAATTTGGATTTGGAAACGACCGGTCGGTGCGGAGAATGACAGGGGAAGTAAATGGGAGAAACGAATTTTTAATTATTTTTTTTTCAAAATTTGCATAATTCAGTCTTTTAGATAAAACTTAAAACTCCTCCTCAGTCCTTCTAGCAATTGTGTTATCGACCGGTCGAATGTTGCTCCTGCTCGCCTTCCTTTCCGGGATTCTCGCGGAATACCCATCGCCGAAGCCAAACGCGGTACCTCGAGAATTTCTGGAGCTCTACATAAAGTGCGACCTGCAGCAATATGTGCCTGAGGGCGCGATTGGGGCAAAAATTTGGATTTTGGAGCTTGATGCGGAGAAGCGCAACGAAACTTCCGCCGTTGAGTACCGACTTGAATTTAACGGTTTAATTAAGACCATTTCGAGGCAAGTGGGCGCTGAATCACCATTTTTAGCCCAAAGATGCGTTTGGGACATGTCCAACTAGGGTTGTGATTTTGACAGAATTTTTCAAAATGACGTCAAATTGCTGTCATTTTCGTCAAATTGTGTCAAAAATCAAAAAAAAAATTCGAAAACATTAGTTGAACTTTATCGTTTGAATGCACAGTGCGAAAACGTTGCATTTTTGATCATTGCACGGTGCAATAGACAAATCCAAAGACTTCTGCACAGTGCAACAACTATTGAGAGAAACACTTTTCCGAGCTGCGACTGCCAAGTTATACGACGAATCAAAAAGATCGCGGTTTTTTACGAATCGTTAATTTTATGCGATAAGTGCTTCAAGAGACTATGGATGTTCAGTATACCTTTGCGGTTTCGGATTTAGTGGCCACTCCAAAAAAAGCTTTTTTCCGAGCTGCGCCCGAGCTTTTATTTAAATTTCTAATTTTTGGGGTGGAATTCGGTGAAAAAATCGCAAATTTGTCGACTGATATGTTTTCATACTTCTTTTTAGAAAGTATATATATGCGAAGAATATATCAGAGGGGATCTGGAGCCATGACCTGCGCAAAATCGGACTGTTTGAGAAGAGAGGGGACGAGTAAGTTGCAAGTTTTTTTCATTTTTTCGTAGATTCGTGCCGCCTGTCAACTTGACGGTCTGTCACGTTGTCAAATTGCCGTCATTTTTGTCATGTCAAATTGCGCTGTCATTTTGAATGTCAAATTGAATTTTTTTTTGGGAAATTTTTTTGAATTTTGCCAAAAATTTGTGAATTTTGCCCGCAACGAAAAATTTTTACGCTAAAAATTTTTGGAATTTACTTGTAGTAAGCAAGAAGCCTCAAGTTTCGTTGCCTCAGTTTATCATTGAGAATTTGGATGATAGTGAGAGCGGGAACGAGGACGAAGATGATCCGAAAATGGGTCTACTAAACTCTTTTTGTTGTCATAAGCTGCTGGTTTAATTTGTACATGGGCTTGAACATGTTTGAAGGCCCTATACCATATACCTTGAACAATGTTCTTTATGATTAGATGGCTTCAAACCGAAAGAACGGCGATTTGACGAAAATGACAGCAATTTGACGTCATTTTGAAAAATTCTGTTAAAATCACCATCCTATTTTTTTTATTATGTTTTAGTTTTCATTTCTTCTGGCACAACGATCCGAATAATACGATCAACATGGGCCAAAATCATCTCATCAGCTATTTTGGATTTGCCCGAGAAGATTATGTATACACAATGGTTCAATTTCACGACGATCTTGAACCGAGATTCGCCCGTTTTCGGGTCGATTTGACGGGAGGGGTGGAAATTTTTGGCGCAGCTAAGAAAATCGACGATTACTTTCAATTTATAGAGCCGAATGGGCCTGCTTACTACTTGGAGAAGACGAAGTGCAACGAACTCAAGGAATTTTCGAGTTTGGTAAGCGATTTTGCAAACTTTTTTTTTTTTTGCTCAAAAGACAAAAATTTTTTCAAAAAGGTCTTCTTTTTAGAAAATGGATATTAACCATCTCTCTGACTGCGACGGCACGCATGGAATGTTTGGGCCAATCGATTTTGAGACAATTTACGGCATGGTAGGTCATGTTTTCACACTGCGAACGAAATTTTTCAGACCTTATTCGCGTTTTTGACAAAGGACTGCTCCGTGGAAGCCTATACGAAACATTGGTGCCATTGGTTTGCAAAGGTTCAATTCATTCCGTCGCCTACTTCAATTGCCACAACTACGGTAAGTTTAGAGCGCAAAATTTTTATTTTCGAAATTTGCACAGTGCAAGGTTTGTGCTGTACTGTGCATTGGAAATGCCTTTGCACTGTGCGTTAGAAATGCTTTTGCACGGTGCATTGGAAATGCCTTTGCAATGTGCATTGGAAATGCCTTTGCAATGTGCGTTAGAAATGCCTTTGCACTGTGCGTTGGAAATGCCTTTGCACGGTGCATTGGAAATGCCTTTGAACGGTGCATTGAAAATGCCTTTGCACGGTGCATTGAAAATGCTTTTGCACGGTGCATTGGAAATGCCTTTGCACGGTGCATTGGAAATGCCTTTGCACTGTGTGTTGGAAATACCTCTGCACTGTGCAGATCTTTGTTTTTTGGTCATCAAAAAAAAATTTTATTGAATGCACTGCGCGACGCACAGTGCGACGGAAGAGCATCTTCTCGGCCTGTGATAACAAGGTATTCACTTGTCTTTTTTTCAGACGACTGCGACTTCACAAATGACAACAACCACTACTACGCCCATGACAACAGGAACAACGACCATTAATTGGACTACGACAACAGAATCAACAACTATGATAGCACCAACTATGACAGTACCAACAACCTCATTGCCCGCAGAGACCTCTACGGAGAGTACAGAGTAAGGAACGCGAAAAGATGACTGTAGATTGGTTCATTCAGCCCTCCAAAACAAGTATGTCCAAACCCAAATACCTCGAGCTTCTATGCAATCGCCATTTCCACCATCATCGCACTTTGCGCCTTGCTTAGCACTGCAAGTGGGGTTTTTTGCTTCTTTATGGGAAAAAGGTATCAGGTAAGGACTATTTTTTTGAATATATTTTACTAACCAAAGAAGTAGCCCAAGTGCGACGCTCAGATTTTCTTTAAATTTGGCACACATATCAGGCATAGGCCACATATCAATTCGTAAAAGTTTTAGCTCGCGCTTCGCAGCGAGAGCCGAGATATTCAACGATCTTTGCGGTCGAGAGAGCACGCGAAATGTGGAGAGCGGTCAGAGAGGAAAACACCTTTTTGCTGTAACTTTGCCACTTTGGTGCAGAAAAAATTGATTTTTTGTGAAAACATTACACTCTATGGTAGAAATAAGCATGAAACTTTTTATACGAAAAATCGCAAAAAAGTGTCACTTTTTTGCCAACTTTCGATTTTAAAATCTCGGTCGTTTCTGCAAAGCGCGAGCTAGAAATTTCGCATATGTCTTAGAAAAATTAATACAAAATTTATGTTTTATCAAAATCTGAGCGTTGCACTTGGAGCACTTGCCCTGTAAAATATTAATTTTACCATTTTTGTTTTAGAAAAAAAAGAATCAATTGCGGCAAGAGAATTTAAGTCATCGTAAGGAGGTCTCCACTTACACCACCACCACTATCGGCGACTCTACCAATATCTCACGGATGGACACGGTGGCGCCAATTTCGTCCAAGGGATCGCCTGCGGTAGGGAAATTTATGCGAAAAGTGGCCTCGCACGGTGCAAGAAATTTGGGTTTGTTTGTTGCACTGTGCGATTGAAAAAAATT
This sequence comes from Bursaphelenchus mucronatus, assembly GCA_025436335.1. NCBI lineage: Eukaryota > Metazoa > Nematoda > Chromadorea > Rhabditida > Aphelenchoididae > Bursaphelenchus > Bursaphelenchus mucronatus. Next base: position 127,693 of record VUOU01000009.1, read on the forward strand.
TGGCTGCGCACCGTGCATTTTATCGGAGTTGAAAGTGCACAGTGCAAATGATTTTTTTGCACTGTGCACTCAATCTTTGTCGCCGGAAATTTGTCGTCGCACAGTGCGCAGGGTTTTTATTTTCTCATTGCACCGTGAATTTTCTTTCGAATGACGTGGGTTTAGGTCATGCACAGTGCATTTTATTGGAGTTGAAATGCACAGTGCTGCGAGATAAACGATTTTTTTGCACTGTGCACTCGATCTTTGTCGAATTTGTGGTCGCACCGTGCGGAAGGGTTTTGGTTTTCTCATTGCACCGTGCATTTACTTTAGTATAAAGAGGGTTTGGCACTGTGCGAAGGGAACTTGTCGCAACTTTGTTGAGCGTATTCCATGGCCTTAGGCAATTGAAATATTTCAGAATTCGGTGACAAAAGTTGTCCTATCGCCGGAGGTTGAAAAGCTTTTTGATCAGAATGAAGTGGAAGGAGTGGAGGCAGAGCTCCCCAAGAAAGCTCTGGAAAGAGCACCCGAACCTCGAGAAGGATTGTTTGTTACGTTCGCAAAGATTGGGGTCACCATCCCGGCCAAGACATTCGACAAAACTTTTGGGGAATTCGAAATGGAAATGGGCGGAGAGGTGTGCACGGTGCAGTACGAAGATGTGAAATGCGAATTGAATCGAATCGATGTGAGTGAAATGACATAGCGAAGCAAAAATAATTTTATTTTATTTTATTTTAGGCAATGGTAGCGATAATGAAACATGCAAAAGAGTACCAGAAAAATGGGACCATCCCCGAATTGATCAGCACAGTGAAATTGGACAATTTGCATTTCCGTTTGTTGGTGACCAAAAAAGTGAGTTCAAATCCGTATTTTAGGATATAAAAGAATTGTGTTCTGATAGTATATGGTAGGGTTGTGCCGCCCGTCAAACTTGACGGTCTGTCACGTGGTCAAATTGCCGTCATTATCGTCATGTCAAATTGCTCTGTCATTTTGATTTGTCAAATTGATTTTTTTTGGAAATTTTTTAGAATTTTGCAAAAAAAAATTTGAATTTTTCCCCTAACGAATAATTTTGACGCAAAAAATTCTTGGAATTTACTGCAAGGAGCCTCCAGTTTCACTGACTCAATTCATCAATGAGAATTTAGATGATAGTGAGAGCGGGAACGAGGACGAAGATGATCCGAAAATGGGTCTACTGAACTCTTTTTGTTGTCATAAGCTGTTGTTTTAATTTGTGCATGGGCTTAAACGTTTTTGAAGCCCCTGTACTACCTTGAACAACGTTTTTTATGATTAGATGGTTTCAAACCGAAAGGACGGCGATTTGACAAAAATGACGGAAATTTGACGTCATTTTGAAAAATTCTGTCAAAATCACAACCCTAGCACTTATATGGGCGTTGCAGTGCGCACTCAAAAAATTTGAGACTAAAACCATTGTTTAAAATTTTGAATTTCACTTATTTTTCAAATTTTTTGATATTTTTCAGTTAAAATATATCAAATTGTTGGTGACCAAAAAAGTGAGTTCAAATCCGTATTTTAGGATCAAAAAGTGAGCGCTTTTTGACGGTGGCCAACACGAAAGAGCAGTTTCTGTTTTAGGGAGCAATCTCTTTTAATTCTTTTGTCTCCACCTAAAGTAATGTAATCTTTTGTTCAGCTCGGTCCCTCCATCGAGAAACAAGTCCTCAGTGGAACCATGAGCATCGAAGAGAGGCTGAAGTTGGTTTCCCTGACCTTCACTTGCATGGAAGATCTTCTTTTCTGCAGTATTATCCATCGCGACATCAAACCTTCGAGTTTCCACTATGATTATGTTGGCTCAAAGATCCTCGTTTCCAACCTTGGACTAGCCCGAATCACTCCCAAGTCTTTGCGTCTCAAACTCCCATTCTTTGGCAACCTCACCTTTTGCAGCTTATCCACTCATTTAAAGCTGGAGAGGACTCATTTTGATGACATGATCAGCTACTTTTTTGTGGTTTTGTGGATTTTCAACAAAGATTTGCTGATCTGGAGCAAGGAGGACGATGTAAGGCGCCTTGTTGAGGTCTTACAGAGTCTGACTCTATATTATTTTACATTGTTTCGCCTTTATTTTTCATATTTTTCAGAGAACGGTCGTTTACCAGCTCAAATCCGATCTAATGGAGGGACGAGTGTTCGAAGATCGGTTGGAAAAGTTCATCCAGGATGAGAAGATCAAGGATTTCCTGAGCAAACTCTTCCGTCTGATCCTCAAATTACCCGCAAAACAACCATCTTATCGGCAAATCAAGGAGCTCATCGAGAAGAGCATGGAGAATATCAATCCGACCAAGAGCTGAGTCTGAATCGTATTTACACTGAAAAATAAAGTGTACTGTGATGGGGAGCTGGGAATGTTTATTGTGAAATTGACTTTGAAGTCCGCGATCAAAAAACGTTGCTTTTGCACTGTGCGGAGATCCTTTTAGGGGGGGACCAAGAACTAATTTTTGATAGAAGCACAGCTTAGATTAATAGAACCTGTGGTTCATCGTTGTTGAAGAGGTCGACACTGCCCAAGACCCGCTTGACGATACTGTGCACCGTGCATTCACACATTTTGTTGTTTGCACGGTGCAGGGGAAAAAGTGATGTCTGCACTGTGCAATTTTAAACAGACTTTTTGCACAGTGCGAGCAATTTTATTGCAAGAAAACAAAAAAAATCGAGTTTTTTGAGAGATTATTAGAGAGATACGGATACTACGGATACGATACGAATACGCAGCAGTGATTTCTGCAATGTGCACTGTGCGAAAACAAAAGTTCCCTTTGCACTGTGCAATTCCTTCGTTTTTGCACCGTGCAATTGACTTTTTTGCACAGTGCTAACACCAAAAATCACTCCAGCGACGGTGAAATGTAAATTATGCTAATTTTATTTAAAAAAACTCAAAATTGAAAATTTATTTCCCCCATTTTCCTCTCCTCTCATTTTCCTCATCGACCGGTCGTTTCCCAAAATGCTAATTTTTGTCTCCATCTTCCAGACTCTATGGGCTTTGTCGCCGAGTCCCGACAGTGCATCGCATCCGGCCAGCTTGGTCGATTCGTTTGTAAATTTGTATGAAAACTGTCCCCTGAAGCAGTTTATGTCTTTGTACACCGCAACGGGTGAAATCCGCGCCCTTTCAACGGAGAACGGCCAGTGGACAGCCGCCTACTTGTTCAAAATCGACTTTTACGATTCTTCCATTTCTCCGGGGTAAGTCGATAACAAATTTTTTTTGAGTCTTCAGGCATCGCTACCTGAGCGAAAAGACAATTTCTACGCCAGGAATATGGTCGAGCGATAATATGAACTGTGGGCTCTTTCAGCAACTCGGTGAATTGTAAGCCATTTCATTGGATCTTTCAAAACTCCACGTTTCCACGTATTTCTTTTTTTAATTTTAGTCACAGCTTTTACTGGGCCGACGAACAAGATACGATCATTAACCTGGGCCGGGTCGTTGGTACCTACTACGGATTCGCGACCGAAGAATACGTCTACACGCAGGTTGTGCAAGAGGATGGGGCCCGCAAATTTGCTCGGTGGAAAGTCGATTTGAGTGGCGAAGTCGCGATCCTCGGCGATGCCAGCCCCGAAGATCATGTGCTCCTTTTTCAATACGCGTTCGGACCCACGTATTATTTGACGGACAACAAATGCCTTCAAATCGATAATCTCGATCAGTTGGTGAGTCAGAGAAAAAGAGGGTTAGAGACGGAGGGAAACACTTGACTCATTTCGAAAAAACACTTGACTCAATGGGTCAGGTGTTTCTCTCAAAGGGTTGCGCCGCCCGTCAACTTGACGGTCTGTCACATTGTCAAATTGCCGTCATTTTCGTCATGTCAAATTGCTCTGTCATTTTGAATGTCAAATTGAATTTTTTTTTGCGAAATTTTTTAGAATTTTGCCAAAAAATTATGAATTTTTCCCGCAACGAAAATTTTTACGCTAAAAATTTTTGGAATTTACTCCGAGAAGCCTCAGGTTTTACCGACTGAATTTATAAATGAGAATTTGGAGGATAGTGAGAGCGGGAACGAGGACGAAGATGATCCGAAAATCGGTCTACTAAACTATTTTTGTTGTCATAAGCTGTCGTTTTAATTTGTACATGGGCTTGAACATGTTTGAAGGCCCTATACTACCTTAAACAATGTTTCTTATAATTAGACGGCTTCAAACCGAAAGGACGGCCATTTGACGCAATTTGACGAAAATGACAGCATTTTGACGTCATTTTAAAAAAATCTGTCAAAATCACAACCCTAGTTGTTGCACTGTGCAGAAAAGTTTTTTCCCTACTGCACTGTGCAATGGTCAAAAATGCAACTTTCGTACTGTGCATTCAAACGATAAAGTTCAACGAATGTTTTTGAATTTTTTTTTTATTTTTTTTTCTGTCCAGAACGAGGGATATAAAAGTTTCCGCGAATGCGACACCAGCCAAGGAATGTTCGCTGCCTCCGATTTGTACGAATGGTACAGTCTGGTAGGTCTTTCAGAAGCTTTAATTCGCTGATTCGTCAATAAACTTACATCAGTGTGCTCATCGTTTTCAGAGCGCGTTCGCATGGCTCACAAGAGAGTGCAAAGATGAGATTTGGAGCAACTATTGGGCCCACGTTTTCGTGAAGCTTCGATTTCTCCCAGGAAATCCACCGGTAAGAAGAGTGGGAGCGGGGACGGCTGCACTGTGCATGTCAAAGGCAAACCGACAAATGCACGGTGCATAAAAAGTTGAGGATTTGTCTTGCACAGTGCGAAGTCACTGTTGAATAACAAAGTACTATGTATTAATATTTTCACAAAGTTCGTGGACATTTTGTCGCTTTCCGCACCGTGCGCAAAACACTTTATTTCGCACGGTGCATTTGACCTTTTTTTTTTTGGTTTTTGCACCGTGCGTTTGCAATCGCTACGTCGCTGCGTCGCAGGCTGGAATCTGCACAGTGCAAAAGGCCTTTTTTGGGTTTGCACTGTGCGAAAAGGGTAAAATTCACTGTGCGGTGGCGACAAGCGTGGGAAAGTGCAAATGCACCGTGCAATCGGCACCGCGACATTTGCGGAATCGCGACACTTCCGGAACAAAAAAAATACAAAGTCCTAGAGGAGCTTATGAAGCGACTCACTATTATTTGTAGTGATTTTAAAAATCGTAACCATTTCATCTGAATCTTACATTTTTACTTTACTGAGTAATGTAAAAATGTAATTTTTTGAATTTTTTGTGTGAATAGTGGATTTAGAGGTTTTCAAGGGTGCTGAATCCGAAAATCGTAGCTATTTTTTGCGCATTTTACATTTTTACTTTACTGAGTAGTGTAACCGTGCGGAAAGGGGAAAAAAGCACAGGGCAAAGGGATAACTTGCACAGTGCAAAAAAGTCTCATGAATTGTGTCGCCGACCGGTATTCATTTGTCGTTTTTCAGGTGATTCGGAGGACGACGACCACCACAACGACTTCAACAACAACTACCACCACTGTCAGGTGAGAAAAAGGTCTTGACATGGTTTTGCACGGTGTGGTCGTGAATTTGCGAGACAAAAGGTCAGCACGGTGCGAAGAGGCGCACCGTGCAGTTTCATTCGAGCGACATAAGCCGCGACTGTCCTTGGCACAAAGTTGGTTTTGCACTGTGCATTCTAAATTGTCGCGATGACGTCTTTGCACCGTGCAGCCATGTCACGAATTTTTCAGCCAATCTTGTACCACAGCGACAACAACCACAACATCAGCAACAACCAAAACATCAACAACAACCAAAACATCAACATGCCCTACTACGCCTACCACAACAACACAATGGGCTACAATAAGTGCCTGCGAAGAGATAACGGTGTAAGTGGGGGGAGGACTAGTCGCTATAAAGTTGATTTAAGCCTTTGGGAGAAAGATTTGAGCCTTTTTCAGCAGCCCTGACCTCACTCAGCTCTATTTGGTTGTGTTCTTGGTCCTCGCTGTAACTCTTACATCGATCATCATCGCCAACGGCGTTTTTTGCGTCCTCATGCGGAGAAAAGCGCGAGTAAGTATTATATAATTCTAGAAAGATTTTTATAAATTTTTTAGAAGAAATTAGACTTTTGGCTTTTTTACTTTCTTTTTTATGAAATTATAGAAAGAGAGGGATCAAGAAACCCCGCAAGATACCTTAAGCCATCGAAAAGAGGCCAAAGGAGCCACTTATTCTACCACTACAATGGAAACAGCAAGTATCTCACGGATGGAACCGATGGGACCGCTCTCTTCTGACGCAGTGCCTATGGTAAGAAACACCGAACCGTTATTTTCTTTTTCCAGGTTTTTTTTGCACTGCGCGAACGGTAAAAATCCGGTTGCGCACAGTGCGATTTCGCAACCTTTCATTTGAGGCAGATTTCATTTGGGGCGGATCGGCTATTCGTCTATGAAGCCTAAAAATAGCTACACAGAAAATTAGAACGGGTGTTAAGCATCTAAAGCAAAAATTTTTTATCGCTAGCCAAAAACCTGATGGTTAACACCCTTTCCAACCGTTTGGCTAGCAATTTTTGAGGTTTTGGAACCATTCTGACACTTTGCCTAGCCACTCCTGGTTTTGGCTAGCGATTTAAAAAAAATTAGCTGTTAGTTGGATGAATTACACCATTTCCAACCGTTTGGCTAGCAATTTTTGGAGTTTGAGAATCATTCTGACACTTTGCCTGGCCAATCCAGTTTTTTGGCTAGCGATTTATAAAAAATTAGCTGTGAGTTGGATGCTTAACACCCGTTCTAACGATTTGGCTAGCTATTTTTAGGCTTCGTGGGCCGATAGCCGATCTGCCCCCAAATGAAATCTGCCCCCAAAGAAGGGTAACCTGCGATTTATTGGAGCTGAAAATGCACAGTGCAGCGAGATAAATGATTTCTTTTGCACTGTGCGCTCGTTCTTTGTCGCGGGCGATTTTGTTGTTGCACAGTGCGGAAGAGTTTCGGTTTTTCTCATTGCACCGTGCGTCAAATCGAAAAATGAAGTGTTCAAGTTGGCGATTCGTCTTTGACACTTCGCAACATTGAAGAAAAGTAACATTTTGGGTATCTAAATTTGCCATTTCTTGTTAGAATTTGCTGAAAAAGTATCGCAAGTTGTTGGAAAAAATTATTTTTTTGTGGGTTTTGAGTTATATTTTGCCGCTTTCCGTCAAATACTGGCTATAAACATAAATAAAGAAAAAAGGCGGCAGCTAGGGAAATAATTTTTCGCACGTGTTGCGAAGTGTCAAAGACGAATCGCCAACTTGAAGACTTCCCTCCCTCTTGCTTTTTCGATTTGACGTGCACTGTGTTTTATCGGAGTTGAAAGTGCACAGTGCAAATGATTTTTTTGCACTGTGCACTCAATCTTTGTCGCCGGAAATTTGTCGTCGCACAGTGCGCAGGATTTTTATTTTCTCATTGCACCGTGCATTTTCTCCAGAATGATGTGGGCTTAGGTCACGCACAGTGCATTTTATTGGAGTTGAAATGCACAGTGCTGCGAGATAAACGATTTTTTTGCACTGTGCACTCGATCTTTGTCGAATTTGTGGTCGCACCGTGCGGAAGGGTTTTGGTTTTCTCATTGCACCGTGCATTTACTTTAGAATAACGAGGGTTTTGCACTGTGCGAAGGGAACTTCTCGCAACTTTGTTGACCGTATTCCATGGCCTTATGCAATTGAAATATTTCAGAATTCGGTGACAAAAGTTGTCCTATCGCCGGAGGTTGAAAAGCTTTTTGATCAGAATGAAGTGGAAGGAGTGGAGGCAGAGCTCCCGAAGAAAGCTCTGGAAAGAGCACCCGAACCTCGAGAAGGACTGTTTGTTACGTTCGCAAAGATTGGGGTCACCATCCCGGCCAAGACATTCGACAAAACTTTTGGGGAATTCGAAATGGAAATGGGCGGAGAGGTGTGCACGGTGCAGTACGAAGATGTGAAATGCGAATTGAATCGAATCGATGTGAGTGAAATGACATAGCGAAGCAAAAATAGTTTTATTTTATTTTATTTTAGGCAATGGTAGCGATAATGAAACATGCAAAAGAGTACCAGAAAAATGGGACCATCCCCGAATTGATCAGCACAGTGAAATTGGACAATTTGCATTTCCGTTTGTTGGTGACCAAAAAAGTGAGTTCAAATCCGTATTTTAGGATATAAAAGAATTGTGTTCTGATAGTATATGGTAGGGTTGTGCCGCCCGTCAAACTTGACGGTCTGTCACGTGGTCAAATTGCCGTCATTATCGTCATGTCAAATTGCTCTGTCATTTTGATTTGTCAAATTGATTTTTTTTGGAAATTTTTTAGAATTTTGCAAAAAAAATTTGAATTTTTCCCCTAACGAATAATTTTGACGCAAAAAATTCTTGGAATTTACTGCAAGAAGCCTCCAGTTTCACTGACTCAATTCATCAATGAGAATTTAGATGATAGTGAGAGCGGGAACGAGGACGAAGATGATCCGAAAATGGGTCTACTGAACTCTTTTTGTTGTCATAAGCTGTTGTTTTAATTTGTGCATGGGCTTAAACGTTTTTGAAGCCCCTGTACTACCTTGAACAACGTTTTTTATGATTAGATGGTTTCAAACCGAAAGGACGGCGATTTGACAAAAATGACGGAAATTTGACGTCATTTTGAAAAATTCTGTCAAAATCACAACCCTAGCACTTATATGGGCGTTGCAGTGCGCACTCAAAAAATTTGAGACTAAAACCATTGTTTAAAATTTTGAATTTCACTTATTTTTCAAATTTTTTGATATTTTTCAGTTAAAATATATCAAATTGTTGGTGACCAAAAAAGTGAGTTCAAATCCGTATTTTAGGATCAAAAAGTGAGCGCTTTTTGACGGTGGCCAACACGAAAGAGCAGTTTCTGTTTTAGGGAGCAATCTCTTTTAGTTCTTTTGTCTCCACCTAAAGTAATGTAATCTTTTGTTCAGCTCGGTCCCTCCATCGAGAAACAAGTCCTCAGTGGAACCATGAGCATCGAAGAGAAGTTAAATTTAGTCTCGATGACCTCCAATTGCATGGAAGATCTTCTTTTCTGCAGTATTATCCATCGCGACATCAAACCTTCGAGTTTCCATTATGATTATGTTGGCTCAAAGATCCTCGTTTCCAACCTTGGACTAGCCAGAATCACTCCCAAGTCTTTGCGTCTGAAAGTTCCCTTCTTTGGCAGCCTCACCTTTTGCAGTCCATCCACCCATTTGGGATTGGAGAGGACTCACTTTGATGACATGATCAGCTACTTTTTTGTGGTTTTGTGGATTTTCAACAAGGATTTGCTGATCTGGAGTGGCGAAACGGACGTAAGAGAGCGGTTCCGCCCTTGAGACTTTTAATTTTTTATTTTTTCACCTTGTTTTACCGTAATTTTTCAGAGAACGGTCGTTTATCAGCTCAAATCCGATCTAATGGAGGGAAGAGTGTTCGAAGAGCGCTTGAAAAAGTTCATCCAGGAGGAGAAGATCAAAGATTTCCTGCGCCAACTCTTCCACCTGATCCTCAAGTTACCCGCAAAACAACCATCTTATCGGCAAATCAAGGAGCTCATCGAGAAGAGCAAGGAGAATATAAATCAAGTCAATGTTTGAGTTGGAAGATAGAGTCGAGGCAATAAATTTGGCGCTACGACAACTCGGGTCAGCTCAGCGACAACTCGGCTCAGCTCAGCGACAACTCGGCTCAGCGACAACTCGGGTTGACGATATATCATGTAAAGGTGTAAAATTCGGAATGTTTTTGCTTCGGGATACAAAAAAAGATTTTTTACTAAAAATTGGGTAAGATTTTGAAAGGTTTTCGCGTCGAGACATAGAAAAAAACATTTTTTAGTGAAAGTTTTTAATAAAAAATCTTTTTTTTGTGTCCCGAAGCGAAAACATTCCAAATTTTACTCCTTTGTATGATATATCGTCAATCCGAGCTGGGCCTGACCCGAAATGTCGGGAGGCGGAAAGATTTTGCGACAATTGTGGAGAAAAAAATAATATGGCAAGGGGGGACCAAAGCAAAATATTTTTTAATGATTTTTTTTTGAGTTTGATCCCCCCTTAACATAGCATTTTGTCAAGAAAAAATCATTTAAAAAATAATTTGTTCTGATCCCCCCTTGCCATACTTTTTTTCTCCAGATGACATCTTTTTTTTATTTTTCATTTTCTTTCATTTTCACTTTCCGACCAGTCGATTTTCCAAATGTCTCCATTTTTGGGACTTTTCTTCGTTCTTCTGATCTCAGCGACCGCCCAAACAATGCCTCAGGCATTCCTTTCATTGTACGAGAACTGTCATTTAGGCCTGTTTTTGCCCGAGGGAACCAAAGAAGCGACTCTTTATACCTACGAAAAGATTGGTGGGGGTCTTTATGCGATCACCTACACAATTTCCTTGGCAAATAGTCGTATTCGCAAGAGAAGGTTAATCTTTTTTTTTTTGTTTTTTTTTTACTTTTTGATGACTTTTTTTATCAAGTACAATGTAAAGTTTCGTATCGTAGCAAAGAACGGATCCGTGGCTCGCCGCATCATGTCGTTTGGGACGCGAGGTTGCAAAGAATTGGAGTCATTTACAATAACGGCAATGAGTAAGAGAAAATTTTTTAAAAAAAATACATATTTTATGATTGCACAGTGCGGTAAACGTCTAAACCTTGATTGCACGGTGCAAAAAAGTTTGGATTTTTTTATTGCACAGAGCGAAAATTCACAAGGGAAGTAGCCCAAATGCGACGCTCGGATTTTCTTTAAATTTGGCACACATGTCAGACATAGACCACATATTAATACCTGAAAATTTTAGCTCGCGCTTTGCAGCGAGAGCCGAGATACTACTCGGCGCAAAAAGTCCTGAGAATTTGCACTGTGCGGTTTTTGAGAATTTGCACTGTGCGATTCAATATTTTGTCGCGGGATTTTTCGCACTGTGCGGTTCAGTATTTTGTCGCAATTTTTTGCACTGTGCGATGCAGTATTTTGTCGCAATGTTTTGCACTGTGCGGTTCAGTATTTTGTCGTGGGATTTTTCGCACTGTGCGATGCAGTATTTTGTCACGGGATTTTTCGCACTGTGCAGTCATCAAATTTTTTTCGATTGCACTGTGCGTCCGTAAGCCTTTTGTAGCTTGGGGTTTCAGCTCGAAAATCGCGCTTGATGACATTTCTTTGGAGGTGGAAGAGAAGATCCGACCGGATAACATTGTAATCACCCCGGATTTCACGGATTTCATCCTCAAAACAGGGGTTTTACGGCAGTTCCCCGGCCAAAAAACGACTCAACCGGCTGGGAACTTCGATTCGAATGGGGTTCGGTTCTCGTATCAAAGGCATTTGGATGCTCTATACGTATTTAACGCCGAGAAATGCAATCAAATTTTTGATTACTCAACAATTGTAAGGATTTTTGCGTTGACATTTGGATTTTTTTTTGATATTGTAGAATATTGTGTTTCAGAAGGATTTGAAGAACAGTGACCTCTTTCTTTGCACGCCAGACGAAGGAATCTTCCAGCCAGGCCCATCCGATGCCGTTTATGACTTTGTAAGTGGAAATTGTCCAATATGTTGATATTGTTTTAGGTATCTTTTGCGTACCTCACCAAGGATTGTAATCAACAGGAATGGACAAACCTTCAGAATTACCCTGCCGCGTATTTTCGGTTCAAGGTAAGCCATTTTACGCCATTTTCAGATTTAATTTTCACTGCACAGTGCGAAACAATCTTTTCATTTCCTTTCTGCACGGTGCAAACAAATTTTTTTTGCACAGTGCGAAATTTTTTCTTACATTTTTTTCGCACGGTGCGATTTTGAGTGCACGGTGCAATAAAACACTTTTGCATTCCTTTCGCACTGTGCGAAAAGACAGAATTTTCCCGCACCGTGCAGTTAAAATTCACACGATCAGTCACTGCACAGTGCAAAAAACAGAAAGTTGATGATCCATTTTTCCGCACAGTGCAAAAAAAATTTTCTTGTGTTTTGCACAGTGCGGAATTCGTTTTGACTGCACGGTGCAAAGAAATATAAAAAATGCTTTTGCACCGTGCGGAAGGAAAAATATTTTTTTTGCCGTGCACTGTGCAGAACTTGATTCCTTTTTTGGAAAAAGTGTTTACTGCACTTTTATCGACTGATATTGGCGTTGATTTTTCCTTAGCAAGAACACACCGGAGATCCCGATCCTTACACACCGGCGGAAAGGCCAAAACAACTTGGAGTTATAATATTCTTGGGTCTGGCCAATGGAGTCCTTGTTGTTTCCATTACTGCATTGATCGGACTATTTTTGTTTTATCGATTCAAGAACATCCAGAAGAAGAGAACAGAGGCAAATTGAGCCAAACAGAACCTAAAGTAATATAATATAAGTTTAGATGATGGAAGTGCCGGGAGGACCTGACGAGGAAACGATGAAATCCCATTTTACTGCAGAGAAAACGATGTTTACTCCGGTGAATGTAGCGAGGGATAATAAGACGGTCGTCTCCAGAGTTATTCCTCCGGTAACATCTTTGCACAGTGCGGCGAAATCAGAGTTCTTCTCTGCACCGTGCAATGCCCAAGAATGTTTCTTGTTTTTGCACGGTGCGGATGGTCCGTCGCTTCAAAGTCTTTTTTGCACGGTGCAATCAAAAAAAGGTCGCCTGCACTGTGCACTTTTCGTCGCAAAACGTTCTTTGCACTGTGCAGTAGACACATTGCCTCGGACTGCACCGTGCAAAAAGAATACGTTCGTTTGCACTGTGCAAATCGCAAGAATATTTCTTCCTTTTCGCACTGTGCAGCGAAACGTAACTTATTTTTGCACCGTGCAATCAAAAAAAGGGCGACTGCACTGTGCACTTTTAATCTCGGAACTTTGTTTGCACTGTGCAGTAGACACATCGCCTCGGACCGCACCGTGCAAAAAGAAAACGTTCGTTTTCACTGTGCAGAGTTCAAGATCTGCACCGTGCGATGGATTTTTGGAGAAATTGGGGCGGAATTACAAATTTCTCCTACAGTATTCCATTGAAAACTTTCTTTTCAGGACACATTCGCTAAACTTGTGCACTCCGACGAACTGGACACCATTTTCGAGATGAATGAAGTTGATGGGCTCGAGGCGGAACGCCCCAATAAACCGTTGGATGGTGCGGCCAAACCCGACGAGGGCTTCTTCACGACCTTCGACAAGGTGGGAGTCACTTTGCCCGCCAGAATCTTCACCACGACGTTCGGAGAGTTCGATTTGGATTTGAATGGAGAGCCCTGCACAGTGCAATACGAAGACATGGAATGCAAGTTGAATCGGATTGATGTAAGAGGAGATCAGAGTGAGTAATATCGCGTTTCAGGCGATGGCCGCGGTCATGAAACAAGCCGAGAAGTATCAACGAAATGGGACCATTCAGCAATTTATTAGTACCGCGTATTTGGATCGATTCAAAATCAGACTGATGGTGCTGAAAAAGGTAAATGATGGGATGTCTGGTTGGCCCAGTCCACTCAACGCTCTATAAAAGGCCATAAAACTGCGTTGTTTTGCGATTTTCACCAGAACATTAGAGATGTTTTAAGATTTTTTCGATTTTTCGTATAAAAAGTCACTTTAAAAGAGTTGAAATAGCTAGAATAAGTAGCGAAAATAAAATATACGCCTTGTAACAGCATACTGACGACTAGTTACATCATTTTACCCATCAAAATTGATTTTTTACGCAAAAAAAATTTTGCGTATAAAATGTCACCCATCTTGAAAATGGGAAAATGACGGACTGTGGTGCCTAAGATAGCACCATGAGATCCTAGATTGTCCATAACACTCAACCGACTAACAAAATCTACATTTTTTCCCATATAAATCATCAATTTATATTATTTTACCCATCAAAGAAAAAATTATTTTCAGCTCGGTCCATCGGTCGAAAAACAGGTTCTCAACGGCAAACTGCACACCGGAGAAAAGTTGAAACTGGTCGCCGAGACTTTTAAATGCATGGAAGACCTTCAAGTCTCCAATATTGTGCATCGAGATATCAAACCGTCAAGTTTTCACTACGATTTTGAAGGCGCTAAAATCTTTGTCACAAACCTTGGACTGTGCCGAATCCCCCTCCCGACCCCGAGAAGCACAGTGCCGTTCTTTGGAAGTCTAATGTTCGCGAGTCCGGCGAGCCATCTTCAATTGGAGAGGGGTCATTTCGACGACATGATCTCATGGTTTTTTGTTATTCTTTGGATTTTCAACCAAAATGCTTTGAATTGGAAGGGTGAAACTGATGTAAGCCGGCGTTTGAGAACTTGTAGTTATACGAAATTGAGTTTTGAATATTATTTTTGCCTTTTTAGACAACGCTTTGACCTTTTCTTTTCAGAAAACTCGGATCTACCAACTCAAAAGTGATCTGCTAAACAAAACGAACGTCAAAAAGCATCTGAAAAAGCACGTGAAGAATAGAAAAGCGAGAGAATTGCTCAGCCAAGTCCATAAATTGATTTTGGAGCTGCCCGACATGCAGAAAATCGACTATCGAAGGATTGGACACCTGTTTGGGCAGAAGGAGAAATCTAGCACTAATAACACTTCAATCTTTAAATAAACAGAGTACCTATTCGGTTATTGGCTTGGAAATCATATCAGAACTGTTACTTAGATTACCAGCTAACTGTTAAGATCAGAGCCGATGTTATCCCTCTCCGAGTTTCCGAAATATTTAATATTATTTTATATTTCCTTGCTCAGATATAGGCTTTGCAAATTTTTGGGTAAAAAGTCTTTGATTTATTCCAGGTAAGTGGCAAATTCACGTTCAATGATGTCCATCGCAGTTGAAGTAATAACTGGAATGATGATCGCTCCCGGCCGTCCAGAAATTCCGTCATTTCCCGCTCGACGAAATTTTTTTGGTTTTTTCTATGGATTTTTTGACGTTTTTGATGTTATATCTTGATCATTTGGTGTTTTTAGAGTGGAAATGCAGCTATAAATGGAGAGCGTGTCGTATTTTACTTAAGACTTGCAACATTTCCATCGTTTAAGCAAAAATTTGGGATTTTTTTGAGCAACAGGTGTTGATGGAAGGAAATCGAATTTTTGAGATGAAGGACTTGTTGTTTTATCCTGGGAAGCGTTTAAAAATGTTTGTTACACTAGTTGCTTCGTACTAAATACCGATTCCCTCAGAAAACTTTGAAATTATCTTCTTACCAACAACTTTAATGTCCTGTGTAATATAAGTGTAAAAATACCTGATGAATTTGATACACTTTGGCCTAGAAAGATCCGCATAGCCTTTCTGAATACGTTTACTAACGTTTTATATAGTTTTATCGCGTTCACCGTCGTATTTTGTCTTGTAACGAAACACTTGACGATATTATACTTGATAACTGTGGTCTTTTGTGTTTATCGTTTTTGCCTAACTTCTTTTTATTTTCAGTTTCATTTCTCTTGCGTTATGTCCGGTGGATCGTGCTCCGCGAACAGTTCCGTCAGCGGCGATTCCGACAGCCGTTCCCGTCGTTCGTCTTCTGCGTTGCCAAATTGGACTAATCCCGCATTGTATAAGACGCGGTTATGTGATCATTACCGACGCAAGAGCGAATGCAAGTAAGACTTTGTTGTTTCGTGTTGGTTTTTAGGCGTGGAGGAGTATCGGAGTTTTTGATATTATACTAGACCAAATGCTTTGGGGAATATTTCCGGTCGGAGGACTTTCTATGCCGTAAGATTTTGGAGGTAATTTCTTCATGCGCCCGAACAGCTCTGTGCAAAATTTCATTGAGATTAAACAAGAACTGTTTAGATTCGGGCGAAAATGCTGGTTTGCTCATGGACGTCAGGAGTTGCGTCAAGTTCCGCGATTGGACATGCATCCCGAGGCGGAAGTAGATGCTCTTGCGCAAGTTATCGAAGCCTTACCACCTTCAAGATGTCGTGAGGGTAAGATTTTTATATTTTTTTCTTGGTTTTTAGAGCTTTCTGATGTCTGATACCAAAGCCTTCACTGCAGGAGGAAAAATTATTATTATCTTAGGCTGCTGTTGAAGTTTCAGTGCAGCTTTGGGCTTACTAGCTGCTCGGGATCGTACGCTAACAGGGGATATCAAATTTATCCGAGGTTTTATTAATTTCGCAGGTTACGAACGATTTTTATATTGTTCATGGTTTAGTCGCCATGAACAAGGGACATCAGCTCACCCAACAGATGCTGGCTAACCATGATCGATATTCCACGCATAGTGGTCATCTTCACGTCCAATGGGACAATGTTGAGACTCCACCACCTCCGGTTCACACGATTCCACAGATCGAACGTCTGAGAAAACAACTGCGAGATGTTGAACATCAAAGAACGATATCTCATGATGGATCGTTGTGAGTTTTTGTTTTTAGATCGATTTGGGTCATTTTGGCAGTTTTCGATTCCTGGTTTGATTTGTTTTCAACTTTTGATGTCTGATTTTGGATATTACACTAGGCAATAATTTTTAAAATTAAATTTTAGCCATTCCTTGAATACCACATTTGATTCGGACATGACCAACTGTCTTTCAAGTCCATTGCCACCAATGGTTACCCCGTTGAAGAATCGGCATCGATACGCGAGCAGTGATCTTCCAGATATTGTGGATCTGCACAATGAGACTTCCGGATCCATCGATGAGCACACTGTTTTGCCGGAAATGAATGACAACGACTCTGTGTTCCATTGTAAAGTGGTAAGGAGATTTTTGGGGTTATTTTGGGAGATTTATTATATTATACTTGATATCGGATTGGAATTTTTCGATTTTTTTAAATATTTAATGGGTAATAGTTTGAAAAGGTGGCTTGTGGTCGAACGGATGACCGTTTTAAATTTCAGGCAAAATCCCCAGTCCATACGGTAGATTCGGCGACTAATACCGACCCACACTTCTGCTTCGACGATCAATCCGTAAGAGCCGCTGCAGGCTTCAGCAAGATCAACCCTTGTGAATATGGATGTTTCCTGGAGTATGGAGGTCTCCCAGTTCGTTTCGACCGCTTTACTCACGCATTTGCCTATCCGGAGTAAAGGATATTACACTAGGCAATTTGATAAATTTTTATGTTTTTGAAAGGAATTTTGTATGGATTTTGGCTTCTTTTGTAGTGTTAAGAGCCTAGAAGTGTATTTTATATTGTATTTTAGCAGATTCTTTAGTTTTTTTTTCAATTTTTTAGCGATTTTTAGAAATTTTTTATATTGTTCTAGATTTTGTTGAGTGAAATGTTAGAAACGGGTAGAATAGTTTAATATCAGGGTGTTTCCGAGCTAAATATAGGTATTTCCTATGCTAAATGATGTGTTATCCAATAAAATAATAATTTTCCTTCGATTTTTTGTTGGGTTTGGGGTAGGGTTGTGATTGATTTTGACAGAATTTTTCAAATTGACGTCAAATTGCCGTCGTTTTCGTCAAACAGCGTCAAATTGCCGTTGTTTCGATCGGAAGTTGTCTGACGATAAAACAAAAATTATTCAAGGTAATATAATGCCTTCAAACATGTTCGAGACCATATACGCGTTGAAACGACAGTCTATAACAACAAAAGGAGTTTAATAGACCTATTTCGGACCAACTTCTTCCCCGTTCCCACTGTCATCCAAACTGTCATCGATAAATTGAGTCAGTGAAACTGGAGGCTTCTTGCATTCCATAGAGCGACCAAGTTGCAAAACATTCTGCACTGTGTAATCGCCGATTACACACCAATAAACGTTCTTTGAGTCATGTGGTTGAATTTGGGCATTCCAGTTGACTTGGGTCGGTTTGGTTACGATTTTATTAAATTAATCCCCCGACCAGTCGGTGGAACGCGTCTTTTTCGTCACAAGCAGACATGGCAAGGGGGCCGGGCCGGCCCGGGCTTTGGAAATTTTGAAAAGGGCCGGGCCGGGCCCAACTCTAAACGGGCCGGGCCGAGGGCCTATCTTTTTTTTGGGCCCCCTCGGCCCGGCCCCTTTTTTCAAAAAAAAAATTGTCTTGCAACGAAAAATTTAGGTGCCAATTTTTTTTGGCATTTTGTTGTAATTTTTTCGCAAAAAAATTTTTGACTACGGTTGTTTAAAGTTTCTCTTCCTTTCTCAAGGATTTCGACGATGGATTTGACAATGAGCAGCCCATCTGAAGTATTTTATTCACTCTTATGACATGAATACCTGTGGTTCGATTTTTCGACCTTTAAAAAAATCAAATAAACCAAAATTTGGGACAAAAAATTTCAGGTTCTGATTATCATTTCCGAATCTTCAGATTTTTGGTGCTCTTCAGCTTTTTGCATATATTTCCAATATCTGAACATCTTTTTCGCCGAAAGACAAATCATGGATAATATCAAAAAAACAACAATATCTTGGGTATGGGTTGATCGATTTTTAAATTTTAAAACGTTTTTGGACTAATTCGAGTACTGCGAACAACGTCATGATGTTAGTTTAAAGTAAAACCTTCAAACAAAAAAAGGGCCGGGGCCGGGCCGGGCCCAAGGTACCCCGGGGCCGGGCCGGGCCGGGCTTTGGAAATTTTGAAAAGGGCCGAGCCGGGCCCAACTTTAAACGGGCCGGGCCGGGGGCCCGAAGGGCACCGGGCCCGGCCCGTTTTGCCATGTCTGCTTTCACGTGACCAAAGAATTGTGCACCGTGCGATTCGTTTTTATTCTCACGGGGGACGTGCTCCAATTGCGACCCTCAGATTTTGATGAAACACAAATTCATTATTCAAATATTAGTATTATTTTTTCTAAGAAATATGCTAAACGCCCAGCTCGCGCTTTGCAGAAACGACCGAGATTTTTTAATCGAACGTTGGCGAAAAGGTGACACTTTTTTTCGAAGTTTGCTATAAAAAAATTGATGCCTATTTCTACCATAGATGGTAATGTTTTCACAAAAAATTCAATTTTTTCCGCACGAAACTGGCAAAGTTATGGCCACAAAGTGTTTTTCCCTCTGACCGCACTCCGCGTTTCGCGTACTCTCTCGGCCGCAAAGATCGTTGAATATCTCGGCTGCGGTTGCAAAGCGCGAGCTAAAATTTTTTCAGGAATTAATATGTGGCCTATGCTTGACATGTGTGCCAAATTTGAAGAAAATCTGAGCGTCGCACTTGGGGTGCTTCCCTTGTTAGCTTCGAAGCTTTCGCGCCTCAAAACTTTTTCTCACTGATGGGTTTATTCGAAGAAGAACAACAACTTTTAATTAAGAAAACAAAACAATACCCGTTTGCTTGAGTTCTGATTGATTATTGTGGAGAATTAGAGAGACGGACAGAGAAACGGAGCGTCGTTCTTTTACGTCAAAATAGGGCAAAATTATGGGAATAAGTGAAAAATCGATAAAAATTTACGGTTACTGTAACAAATTTTTGAACAAAAAATGAAAAATTTTAGTTGAATATAGCTTGTAAATACGAAATTTGTCAGTTTCGCATCCAAAATTTTACAAAATTTGACATTTTTTGTCAAATTACAGTAACTTTCGGCTACAGTAACCCGCTGTCAGAAAAAAAGATTTTGTTACGAAAAGAAGACGATATAAAAATTTGAAACCGGTAGGGTGGATGAGGGGAGGGATGAGGCAATCAATCTGATATTCGATATAAATATTTACAGTCTAATCCGAAAGGTCTTCGTATGGTGGACTAGGTGGTTGGCCCGGCTCGGGATGACGGATGGGTGGCAGTTTGAGGAGGGGAATGCGAACCGAACGGATCTTCTCCAGCTCTTCCGGCTCTAGATTCCACATATTCACCATGGGCGGCCATTCTGAAATCAAATTTTATATTATACTTGATTTCTTGTCTAGTGTAATATGAAAAAATTTGTTATTAAATGTCGAAACTCGATGAGTAGGTAGTCCTTACCTGGTATTCTCTTTTCCACGACCTTCTGAACTTGTCCATTCGTTGATGGAGGCCGGCTTTGATCCGAATCCGAGTCGCTGAGCTCTTCGTAGATGGGCGCCGTATTCTCTGTGCTCGAGTTGATCTTATTCTTCGAGTCAATGAGTGGTGTCGGTGTTAACGCCTTCTTTCGGACATCTCGAACCGTTTCTGCAAAAACCAATCGTTAATTTCGCCTTCATCCACAACATTCTGGGTCCCACCACGAAAACCCCGAATGCTTTGGCATTGCAAATTCCCGCTCTGATTAGCTAAATTACGATCCCTCCAACCTACCATTGTCATCCGAGTGCGTTCCGAGTGTTGGATCGGGTGTTCTGGCATGTTGAATATTGGCCAGCTCCTGTTTTAGCGGTTTTCGCTGCAAATCCTCGGCCAATGGAGTGCTTGCGGGCCGATGAGTGTTGTTCGGCGGCGCCAGTTGTTTCGCGGACTGAGGGCCCGGCGGGCGGCGTGGGGTTTGATCGAGGGCGGCTGTGGCCAACCCAGACTTCCTGGTTGGTCGATTTTCATCGACCGGCCGATCCTCTTTCGCCTTCTTCGCCGGCGGTGGTCCTGACTGTTGTTGCGGGCTCGTCAACGCGCCGTTCAGCGGGAATTTGATTCCAACACCTGAAATTTACATGATTTTTAACTTTTTGCACAGTGCAATCAAAAAAAAATTTTTTTTCAAAAGTAATTGTAAAGTAATGTAATTTGGTCCAAATTGATTCTCATAGCGTCTGTCGTCTCGCTTACCAGTTAGACATCTGGGCTCTTCCCATTTGGACTGTCTGAACGAGTTCAGTCGATATTGTAGTAGGGCCAGTTCCTTCTGACTCGAGTCTCTCAAGCTCCTCTCCAGCTCGTCTCTCCAGGTGGGGCTGTTCGACGGGATCTTGAAGTGCAACAACAACAGTCGAATCGTTTCCACATCCGTGTTCGTGGGCGTTTCGTTTTGGAAAGCGGGCTGAAGTTGGAGCGGTTGGGTCAATTTGATTCGATCTTGAATCGCCTGACTTAGCTGCGCCAACTCCGCCGCCGCCTGCGCTGACACCGTCGCCTGGGCGGCGAGGATCGCCGGCTGGCTGCTCATGTTCTCCTGGGTCGCGAGCTGGCTAGCCAAAAGGCCGGGCAAAGGGTTGGGTGGGTTTGTCATGGGATTCGCGGCCGTCGTCGATATTCCCATTCGGCTCGGGTCGATAATATTGGCCTGTGCGATCAAGGCTTCGCTCTTTGCGGTGTGGCTAGCCATGTGATGGGCCACGGAGTCCACGTGAGCCGGTCTTTTGACGCCGATTATCGACGGGACCTCTTGAAGCGGCTCCAATTTGGGCGGAAGCTCCGTTTTCACTCTGCCTTTGAGTCCGTTCTCGTCCAATCGCGGCTCTCGTTTGATCTCCTCGATTACGACAACATCATCGCTCTCGCTGCTCTGTTGTTTGCGCAGTTTGAGGGTAGCACTTCCATTTCTCCTGATCCTTCGGTACTGCTTGCTAATCTTTCTCGCCTGCTTTTGCAGCGTCAGTCTTCGGTCCTTCAGCATCCAAAAGTAGCGCAGGCGTTCGTGAAGCGCTCGGGCTTGTCGCGGACTCGGCTTGAAGCCGTTTTGGGGATCCGCGAGCCGTTGACTGATCAACAGCCACTCGCGGCCCAGCTCCTGGACCAGAACGAAGAGTTGTCGGACTCGTGCGGCACTCCAGTTCGGCTTTCGTTTGGCTTGAGGAACTGGCAGTGGCTGTCGGTAGTAGGGATTGTCCTCGATCTGAAAACAAAAAATTTTAATTTTTTAT
Source organism: Bursaphelenchus mucronatus (assembly GCA_025436335.1). Classification (NCBI taxonomy): domain Eukaryota; kingdom Metazoa; phylum Nematoda; class Chromadorea; order Rhabditida; family Aphelenchoididae; genus Bursaphelenchus; species Bursaphelenchus mucronatus. Next base: position 149,410 of record VUOU01000009.1, read on the forward strand.
TTGGGAATCCAGCGATCTGTCGCGACGAGCCAACGGGAAATAAGGCCATCTTGAGTGTCCACCGCTGTCCTAAAGTCATCGCAAAGAAATTGGGACAAAATTTTTCAAAATTTCCCGTCCTTCCAGGAATTTTTTGGCATTCCGTTAGAATGGCCATAAAATGTCTAAGACTGCGATATAAGCCTCTCAAGGGTATTTTTCATCCTCTTTGGATATCCTCGAATCCTTGCACATATCCTTTTTTCCAAAAATATCCGCAAAATGCTTCGGATTTCCGAATTCTCTGCCGCCGTGGCATTCTGTTGCAAGCGACAAAAATCTGCGAAAAACAGGAAATAAGCCTCTGAAAACATGTTCTAGTCTTCTGAGAGATCGCTACGGTCAACCCTCACCCACAACATTCAAATTAAAAAATTTCCCTAAAACAGTGGCATTCTGTTTCAAGTCCCAAAACAGCTCACTAACCCGCTGAAAAAGCCATTATAAAGTGAAAAACAGTTACAGTTCTTCTTCTATAGCCTCCTACACTAATTTATCCCCCACAATCTCCACATCCCAATTTTTTGGCATTCTGTTTCAAGTCTCGAGAAAGCCGAAAATCTCTTGAATGAGGGTCCAAAAAGTTGTAGTTCTAATTTATTTGCCCTCCTACACCCACCCTCGCCTCCAATTTTTCAGTCTTACATTTTCAATCTCCTGTTGGATTCGTTTATAACAATTGGAGCAAATTTTGGGTGCTGCTGGATGGAATCGCAGCTTCCGCACGATGGCACACTGATTCTCGAGGGGTTGGTCGTAGAATTCTGGGGGTGGTGCCCTCGAGGGTTTCTGTTTGCGTTTCCCACCGGGACAGGTTCCAACCGGGCATCGGCTGAAATCAAATTTTTCGATAAAAAATTTAAATTTTCAAAGAAAAAATCAAAAAAAATTGAACTCACATCGCTGTCTTCTTGAAGGCGCCAAAGCATTTGGTGCAAATTGGCAATTTTTGTCGCAATTCCTGCTCTTTCAAGATCTTTTTGTACAGCTTTTCCTTCTCCATGGACATTGATGGAACGCTCGTAAAGATCTTCATGTCCCCATCGCAAATTACACAACAAATGTGCGTGAAAATGTCGCGTTTTGCTGGAATTGGCAAAAGGGATTAGTCAGCAGCGATATTCAAAAAACATTTTTTGGGAAAAGTTTACGCACCGTGCGGAGAAAAAAATTGTCTTTGTCTTCCGCACCGTGCAAAAAAATTATTTTGTGTCCCGCACCGTGCGTCAAACACCGAAACAAAAAGATTTTATTGCACAGTGCAGCAAAAAAAAGATTTACATTGCACTGTGCGAAAAATATTCTCTTTTCTCCCTGCACTGTGCAAGGCAAAAAAATAGTGACATCTGTGCACAGTGCAAACAAAAACATTTTCTCTGACTGCACTGTGCAACGATCAAAAAGGAAAGAAAGCATCGTTGCACAGTGCAGTGCTTTCCATTTTATCGCAGCGACATAAACTTCCGTTTCGCACTGTGCGTTGTCTCAAAAGAAAAAGCATTTTGCACTGTGCAACAAAACACAGGAGCCGAAAATAGCACAGTGCAATCGGCAGATCGCAAAAAATGCACTGTGCAAAACATAAAAATGGCAAATTTTGCACAGTGCAATCGGAAAGACTTTTCAAAATGCACTGTGCAAGGAAAAATTGCGAAATCAGTGCACAGTGCAAACAAACATCTATCTTTCTTTGCTACACTGTGCAGTGATCGAAAAAGAAAAGAAGCATCGTTGCACAGTGCAGCGCTTTCCGTTTTGTCGCAGCGTTTTGCACCGTGCGCTGTTCCAAAACAAAACGAATTTTGCACTGTGCAAAAAAAATGCGAATGGCAAATTCGCACGGTGCGGACTTTTCAAAACGCACTGTGCATTCCGCAAATCTGGAGAACACTGCACAGTGCAGGGACAAAAGTGATCCAAAACGATCAAAAACCTTGCAAAACTTACTGCAGGTGTCCATTAGGTGGTCGAACATCTCTCGAAACTCCGGCATCGGTATTGGTTTGGCCAATTTGTTGGGTTTTTTCTTATTCTTCGGGAAGAACATCTTGTACTTCATCTCGGATTTGGTCGCGTAATAGTATTTGACCATGTCTTTGGCGGTCTGAAAACACCAAACAATCAAAAATACGAAATTACAGGTCGCCAATGACACAAATTTCTGCAATTTGCGTCAATTTTTTCGAAAAATAATCAAAAATTTTTGGGAAAAAGGAATTTTATCGGAAATGGGGGATTTCCTTTGACATATTGCAAAAACTCGGATGATATTGGGCTATTTCGGGCTGGAGCATCATTAACAAGTGGAAAGGGTGAAAAATACTTTCGCAATTTGCAAATTCCAATATTACTGTAGTCATCAAAGGGTAAAATATAATAAACATCGTTCAAAACAGGTCTTAAAACGACTAAAAATCAAAGCTACAGTCACCTAGGCCTTTAAAAAACTTTGCCTATCCCGAATTGCCCTATATTTTGCCCAAAAATCAAAAAAAGCGAAAATTTTTGCTCAAAAATAGGATTTTCGACCTTTTAGTGCATTAATTCTGATCATCGCCGCCGGGAATTGTAACGAAATGCATTTTAAAAACACATTCGAGACCAAAACAACAAAAAACAAAAAGT
>VUOU01000036.1:0-41656 GCA_025436335.1 Bursaphelenchus mucronatus
ATAAGTCTTGGAACATTTTTATGCAAATTTTTTTCAATTTTTGTTTTGTCCAAAAATGTTGGAAAACATTTGTATTATTTTTCGACCTAAAATCTCGATTATTTCTGCAAAGCGACAGTTAAAAATCCCGCATCTCTTCTGACAAGTTTAATACTACATTTAATACAAGTCCCAATAAATTTTGAAAGCAGCACTTAGCAAATAATTTATTTTTTTTTTTAATTTTCAATCAAAAAATTTCCATCAATTCTGCAAAGCACGAGCTAAAATCTTTGCATACGTCTTGTTAAAAAATTTGAATCTAAATTTGCCTCAATTTTCATCAAAATCCACAACTTTTTCCTTTTCCCTTTCAGTTTCGTCCGAACCCACATCAAGTCCGACTTTACCATTGCTATACCGCGCGTGCAAGAGGGTGACGTCATCCTCTCAATTGACGTGAATTACTGTGCACAATACTTCCGACAGGTCGACCACAACATCACCGCCGCCTTAAAGGGGCACTACGAGTTCTTGTGGAAACCATTGAAGATTGGTAACATCGCGATGGAGAAGTTGGCTCTGGACGATTACCCAAGCACCTTGTTCGATCAAATCTTGGTCGATGAGCGCTTTAACTCAACGGAAATGCCGAATGGAACCTTTTACGACACGGACATGGCATGGAGAAAAGTTCAGGAAAATTTTAAATTCAATCCCAAGCTGGATACTGTAATATAATATATAAATACATATTTTTTGCTTTGATTTTGATTGATGACCTTGGCACAAAATTTAAATTGGCATTTTCTAAGACATACGCAAAATTGTTAGCCTGCGTATTGCAGAATTAATCGAGATTTTATGTCAAAAATTTCTGGATATTCGAAAACTGATCATAATTCGGATTTTTGGTTGAGATTTTGATGACAAAACATCATGGCCTGGTAAGTGACAAACATCATAGCCCAGAAACCCACTATCAGTTACTCCACAGTTTCAAATTTGGACTGACCAATGACATTATTCATTTTCACCTTCAAGTTCAGGAAAACTAATGAAGAAAAAGAACGAATTTAATGGAAAGTCAGTCAGTTTGGTTTATTGCATCACAATCTACCTTTTCTACAACATTATACCCAATTTGAAGTACTACATTCACCAACTTTATATTATACTAGGTCAGACCCGAAAAGCAAATTTTTCCATATTTTTGTTCCCTGGGAAGTGTGAATAATGATTATTGACATTACTACGTCCCATACTCTCAATTCTCCCACAAATCGAGCAATTTCCCAAAACTTTGTCATTAATTTTATATTATCCTATAGCATCGGGATAAAAAATGAAGTGAAAATTAAAAATAACAATAAAAAATGGGAAATATTATAAATTAAAAATACAAATTAACATTCTCTGCTCATCGTTCGTCCTTTTTCAGTCTTTCTACAATTTCCATCGGCGGATTTTGGCCTAAAACACGGTTGAGAAAATGAGTCGCCCTGGTATTTGGGTCGATTTGCAATGGAAAAGCTTCCTCCAAATTTGTCAAACTGTCGATCACTGCTTCCTTTTCCGGCTGGGGTCTATCTAGATGCAGAATTGACGATCTTAGATCCACTTTTCCGGGGAGAGGGGTCGCCGGATCCAATGCTTTTTGCTTCAATAGCTGACATTCATGGAGAATTTTTGGGTCTGGCAGATCTCTTAATTTGAAGTCCGATGGTCCTAGCATCATACTATCAACGAACTCGTCCATGGCGTCCTGCTGATAATCTAAAAATTCTAAATTTTACATCTGGTGACAAGTATAATATAACAATTGTTGAAAGACCTGAATTTTCTTTAAAAAATACAATTGCAAACCGATGAAAATATCTGAAATAGCTCTATTGTGAAGGTCAAACGCATATAAAGCTAGAATACAATCAAAATTTACCTGAAATGGGGTCCATTTTATTTTCGAGTGGCGGAAATTCATAATTTCGGACTTCATCTCCAAAGGGCAAGATGTAATGAATGAAAACCTGGAAAACAATATCGTAAATGAAACGTAGAGCACTGCCTACAGTAATACTTCGGTCAACTTGAATTATTTTCAAACAAAAACAAAAATTTCCCAAAAAACCGTCACAAAACGGAAAGAAATTTCGATTTCGAGCTAAAAAAGCTGTCGAATTTTGTAAAACCACTGCTAGGACCTTGAATATTGCTTGGGCCTACCTAAACATCAAGACAACAATCAAAAACTCTTACCGGAACTCCAGTTTTGCTCAATTTTGGCATCAACACAGCGACTTTTGGATGAGCCGCGGCGCTATAGGCATATCGACAAATTGCAACTCTCTCCTTCGCAATAAGGTCCTTCACTAGCTCCATTAACACTTGTTGACTGGCTTCAGCCTCGGGATACGGTAGGAAATACCTGGCTTCCGACATAATATACTGAGGTAGTATCTAAAGTAATGCAATAAATTTTGTGCCAAAGAATTGCGCTTACATTATCTTTAGGGGCAAATTGGATCAATTTGAGTTGTTTCGTCTCGCGTTTTGGTACAAAATCTTCCATATCCAACTCGGTTACGGGCACATAATCCTTTCCATAGGCGTATCCTTTGATCAAATTCGCCTTATCAATGATTCTTCCGGCTGCCGCCGACTTTATTTTTCCTGTTCTGACCTCCTCGTCAGTCAATTTATCCAATTCCGCGGCTGTTACTTTGACTTCTGGCTGAGTGGTGAAATGAAAATGCTTGGAGAACTAAAATAATATATTTTTTTTGATTTTCTTGACCTTTTGTATCTAAAAATCAACACAAACCCTCAAAATGATTTACCCGTCTCCCAGCCTTGTTGCTGAGCGTATATTTCCACTGCGGTTTAAGATTTGTGTTTTTTACGTACATCTGGACCTTCAACTTGACACCAGGCCCTAATTCGAGTTCAAACGGCTGCCCTCTTGGCTGAGTTTCTTTCGTATTGAAGCCAGAGAAACGCTTGTAACATTCGGAGAAGCTGATCCACTGAAGTGAGCATTGGCTAGCCAAAATTTGCATAAATTTGAATTCATGCGAGTTTTTGTTTTCTAAAGTAATATCCGGCGATCTGAAAGAAATAATAAAGTCAGTATGGCCTCAAGCAGGCCGTCAAGGAGTGATAAATAAATAACTAACCCAACAATAAGATCGGCGTCAACCTTTGCCAGCATACTTGCCAATTTCAGGGCTGTTTTACTTGTCAGCTCGGACGCATCAGCACAAGTGAGATTACTAAGCAAGAAAATGGTCCTCCCAGCCACATTAGTCTTCGGGTAGTCTTTGGAGTACTGTTTAAAAAGTTCCAGGGCTTTCTCAATACCTCTTATGACTAAAAATAAAAAGGTTTAGTTTTGATCCCATGTATAACATAAATTTAATGTTTTTTAAAGATTTTACGGGTGTTTTTTGTAAAGTGAATAGCTAAAAAAGAAAGCATTGATCGAAAATGAAGCTGCTGATAGAAATTTCTCTCTAAAAAGTCAAAAACATCCCGCTGAAAAACACAAAACTATCTTCGCCATGACACCAGAAGTGGTCACTCGAAAAAATTTCAATATTTCATCTCAAACCTAAAATTCCAATACAAAACAAGAAAAAAAACTTACAAGAAATATCCGTGGAGATTCCTGGCTTTTCATTCCGCAGTGCTAAAATTGTACCAAAGTCTGCGGGACTAAATTCCTTCAACACATTCACCTGATCCGAGCCAAACAAAACACATGAATACAAATCTGTGGCTTGTGAAAAGATCTAAAATGATATGTAAACTAATAAAACACATCATTAGCCACCTTTCTGCTCAAGAGCAAGTCAGAAATTTGAATGGACGCTTCAAAATCCGTGTCACAATTCATATTGGACAAGGCGGAGTTGTTGGCCGTTTCATTTCGATCTATGACGATTGTGGCAAGCTCCAAATGCTTTTTTGGAGGCATTTTCAAGGTGAATCAGAGGTGAAAAAGTCGTTTCCGAAAAATTTTCTTCTTCAAAAACAATATTTTATTCGGGCAGGTCGCGCCCTATGTTTCTGCAAGTTGGTGTTATACGATAAAAGTTGTGACGGATTGTTACAGTACTCTTAAAAGTTTACGATGCAATTTGATAAAAATTTTATTGGATGTGTTGTTATTGACTTCTCGGAGGTAATAAATGTCGTAGAGATGTCAAATAATTACTTTTTTTATCTGATGTTATACTTGATATCTAAATATAAATTAAAATAATTTCCATATTAAATAAAGTACGTAGCCTCCACTTGAACTTTATTGTTTCATATCCACCATTTGCTCAATTTTGTCTGTAATAGCAATTGTGGATCTGACGCCATAAGCAGAAACAAAAGAAACAAAGAAAATTCTCTGTATATTCCGACAAATCAGTGAAATCTCAAAAATTTCTGCATACAAAGCGCAGAAGCAAATTGCAAAAGCAATATTTGGACTGTCGAAAGGGCATTTAGGGCTTTAGATGGGGTAGATTGGGGATTTGATTATGGGAACTGATAATTTTTCAAATTGTACTTTTTGATGACTTAGAACTGTTTATTATTTTAATGAAAATTGGCTCCGGTATTTTACACTGAGAATTTTGAATACAGTCTTTTGAACAATCATAATAAGTTTGAAGACGATTTTTAATAGAATTTTTAGTTAAAATTGTTTTTTTTTTTTCATTTTTTGCATCAATTTTATATATGATGGCTAAAATACAGTATGAAGTACTTGAAAATCCCAAAATTTTTTTGTATTAAAATTATATAAGGCATAATTTTATATCTCATATTTTCAGAAGGTTAATTATAACGAAACATTTCATCATGCCAGCTGCCAAATACGAAGATTTCAAGCATGTCAAATATGTTGGAGAAGGAGCTTTTGGATTGGTGAGTACTTTTGATAATTTGATAATCATTTGCTTCAAAATTCGAATAAAAATAAAAAATTCTTTGTAAATTTTTTACATTTTTTTTCGTTTTGTACAAAAATTAAAATTCCAGGTATCCGTAGTAACCAAATTGAATGGAATTGATGCCAACCAAAAATATGCCCTCAAAGTGGTCAAAAAGAAAAAGTTGGCCAACAACAAGCTTAATTTAAAAAATCTGCATGGCGAAGTCAAAGCCCTCAAGCAAGTTAATGGCGAGTATGCACCAAGCCTGAAGTACATCTTCCAAAATGAGAATTTGGTGTGCATGGTGATGGATTATATTGATGGATGCGATTTATTCACATACATGCAAAAAGTTGGGAAATTAACGATGAAATTGACAAAGTTTTTTAGTGGTAAGTTAAATTTTTATTATTGCAAATTCAAAAAGTATCTAAATCAAAAACATATATTAAAGGTAAATTTTTCAGCGCAATTAATCCTCGCTTTGGACCACCTTAACGAGGAATACATTTGCCTCAGGGATTTGAAGCCCGAAAATGTTATGGTCCGCCCTGACGGATATCTGAAACTCATCGATTTTGGATTCGCCCGGAGGGACATCAAAAATTATCTGCAAAAAATGCATAGTATCGTTGGGACCACTCTTTACATGGCCCCGGAATGCTTTACCGATAGACAAGCTGGATATACAAGGCTGGTGGATTGGTGGGCCCTCGGAGCAATCATGTACGAAATGTACTTTGGAATGGTGCCATTTGACGACGACGACAAGGATGAGTTGATCAGAAAGGTGAGGACAATTTTTAAGTTTAATTTTTTTCCCATAATTTTTGTTTTTTAAAATGGAAATTTTTTTTTAGATTTGCGAGGAGGAGCCATACTACCCTCCAAAAGTGAACAAAAATCTCCAGTCGATCATGGTCTGCCTACTCAGGAAAGACGTCCGCAATCGCCTTGGCTCCACTGGCCTAAGACAATTCAAGCATTTCGAATTCTTCGAAAAATTCGATTTCGATGCCCTGAGGGAGAAAAAATTAAAAGCTCCATTTTCAAAGCCTTTTCCCAAATTTGGGGGACTCGAAGAAGAAGAGATTATTGGGTGGAATTTTGAAGGCGAAAAGGGGATCAAGGACTTCAAAAACTTTGACTATACGGCGCCTGAATTGATAGAGAAGAACGTGCAAAAAAGAGCGATCGAAGTGGAAGAAAAGGAAAATATCCCGGCGAAAAGGATGAGGAGACCCGAAAATCTTAGTTTAGAAGGGTGTTAATAATTTTTTAGATATTTTAATTTTTCATTATTCTCAATTTTTATAGTGTTTCATTTAATTTTCGTCCGGTTTTTGACATTAAAACGCCAAAAAATCAAATTGTTAAGATGTCTTTCAATTATAGCAATTATCGATTTGTAAATATTTTATTTTTGTTTGATTGTTTTGATTAATAAAAAATATGAAAAATCAAAACTGTTTTTTTGAAACATTTAATTTATTTTTTTAAGTTTTTAAAAGTTTTTCAAATTTTTTACCGAAATTAAATAAAAACTTTACACAATTTTATCATAAATAGGGTCGTTATAAGGAGGACTCATATAGATTCTCTGGTAGCGATAGGAAGATCCTCGCGTAAAATCACCGACAATCGAATGGGAAGTCTGATGACCATAGACCTCAGGTTGTTGCGAGGCCATTGGAAGGACAAGATTGTAGTTTTGTTTACTGAAACAGTGATAAAATTTCAAAGTTCTTAGAAAATATTGCTCTCAATGCGTCTTAATCGAATTTGCAATACTTTTCCTTTAAAAAATCTCCCAAATATCTTACCCATTCTGCTCCACGGACCGTAAAATTCTCAGCTGTAAAGCCATTGGATTTTGATCCAATAAATCGGCGGCTTTCTTTGCCTCTTCACAAAGCTTTTCCTCGTCTTCCCAGGTCAATTCCTTTACTTCTTCTTGTTTGGGAAATTGCAATTGTCCAATAATATCGAGTTTGTCGACAACTATGTTGGAAAGTTTGATTCCGAAGAAATTTCCACCTTTTTTTATCTGCTTATTAATTTGACGTTCCAGGTCGGAGATGCCACTGATAATGTCTTCAACGGTCTCTTCGGCAACGCTATTTCGGAGAGTTTGAAGTAAATGGCGTTGCGATCGGGTAAGATCGAAATTCGCGGCATTTTCGACTTTGTAATCATGGCTGATTGAGAATGAGAGTTCGAATGAGTCGAGAGAGTAGGCCTGAAAATATATTCGTAATAGGGATACGTTATGCTGAAGTTTTTTTGTCATGAAATTGACTCTTTGTTTCTTTCACATTGCCTGTTATAGATAGGTTTTGTGGTACACATATTTCATTGTGTACATTGCACAACAATTTTATATGAAGATAAAGAAGATTTGAATAATTTTTACCTGAATATTTGACACTTTTTCCGTCTGTTTCAATGTGCTCACAACCGCAAAGCTGTCGACGAATGGAAGAACGAAATAAACGCCCGGCTCAAGGACTGTTGACTTGTTGAACCGACGAAGAACTCCTTTACTGCCATGGCGGACGATCTAGAACATGGACAAAAATACCATCATAGAATTTATTCAAAAAAAAAAATTTTTTCTCGCGAAATTGGCAGAAATCTGGCTAGCAGGGAAAGCACCCCTAGTGCGACGCTCAGATTCGGATAAAACTTGGCACAAATTCGGGTTTATTTTTTTAAATACATATGCGAAATCCTCGGTTGCGCTTTGCAGAAACGACCGAGGTTTTTTGATCGACGACTGGCAAAGATATGATATTTTTTTGCAAATTTTGATATGAAAAGTTTCGTGCCGCTTTTTACCACAGAAAGTAATGCTTCCACAAAAATTTTATTTTTTCCGCACAAAATTGGCAAAGGTATGGCTAAATGTTTCCCTTTGTGACCGCTCTCCGCGTTTCGCATACTCTTTCGGCCGCAAACATCGTTGAACATCTCGGCTGCGCCTGCAAAGCGCGAGCTAAAATTTTCAGGAATTGATAAGTGGCCCATAAGTATCAATTCCTGAAAATTTTAGCCCATACATTACACGGACTGCCGAGATATTCAAAGAGCGTTTGCGTTGCCGACGAGAGATTACGCGGTCAGAGAGAAAAACGTCTTTAGCCAATGCCTTTACTAGATTAAAATTTTAAAAACTATTTCGCATACATCAAAAAAACACGTATTGGACATTATTTTGGCTTTCGTTTTATCAATACCTTTTTTCTTCAGCTCTAATACAAACCCTCCACATCAAACTCGTCAACACCAACTGATCATGAAACAAACGTCTCCGTCGACGATGCCGACGATCAAGGTTCAATAGCGACACTCAAAACCGACGCTACTACATAGTTTTAGCCTGTACAACATTACAATTTGTATTATTCTTCACTTTCCTCTTCAATTTTATCCATTCCGATTTAATTTCTTTCCAAAAAACAACTTTTTTCATTTTTTTTTTATTTCTCTCATTTTCTAGTCGGTTACAAAAGTTTCATTGCCCAAATTATTAGTACGTTTCAATGCGCCTGAAAAGCGTGAGCTAAAATTTTCAGGAATTGATGTGGTCTGTGTCTGAATTTAAAGAAAATAAAGAAAATCTGAGCGTGGCACTTGGGGTGTTGGAAAAACAAATTTTCTCTCTCCCCGTTTCGCGTAGGCTCTTCATATTCGGGTCGCTTTTAACGTATTTCACAAACACAAACTCTTACCTTTAAAACAAACGGCCACAGGATTGGAAATAGCAAAATGATTACAATTTTTACAGAAAAATAAACGAATTTAGTAAGCAAATTCGCCGTAGGCTTTGCGATATTGGCCTCAACATCAACCGTAGTCTTAATAGACGAAGTTTTAAACAGTAGACTGGAGTTACTTTGATCCGTAGAATCGGTGTCAGCCATTTGAATTTGACTAACTTCAAGAATAAAGCAAAAGTAACTATTTAACTACGATTTAATAGTCAATATCCCACCTGGATGACAATTAGCCTAATTCCCATCCAAATCTTAATTAAATGTCACATCGCGAAACCAGTTAATCCCCCCCAAATTTCTTTTCGATTAATCGTTTTTCTGCCGCATTTCCCTCCGATCGCAAAGAATGCGCGTTGACGAAAGGGATCTCTTATTGGGATTGCGAATTCGACGGAATGAGGAAGGATTGAGGTTGAAAAGATTGAGAGAAGAGAACAAATGTTTGAAGCGATATCAGCAAAGGTAGAACCACTTTATAAGGGACGGTTCGGGGGTGATACTCGCGGTTTTTCTTGGAATGTTGTAAAGTTGTTGTGCCTAAAGCAGATACTAATCCGTTCGAAAAGTCGTTGGAGTTTTGGGGCTTGCACCGTGCAAAAAAGGTCAGGGTGCGAGCGACAGCCAAAAAAAGCCTATTGCACGGTGCAAAAAGCAACAAATTGCACAGTGCAAAGTGAACTTTTGTTCTTGCACAGTGCACGTCGCGAAAATCACTCCAGCAACCTTGCGAACAGACTACGAAAATGCGGACAGAGATCATCATTCGTAGGGATACGTTGTTTTTTTGCAAACTTTTGACCCTAAAATCTCGTTTGTTCCTGCGAAGCATACTGTAGATCCCACATCTGTTTTGCAAGAAGTGTTCAGAATTTCTTCAAATTTTGCATACGTATTCCACATATGCCACGTATCAATTTCTGTTAATTTTAGCTCCTGCTTTGCAGGATGAGCTGAGAAATTCAACGGTTTCACGAGAAATTAGCACGCTTGCTGTTGCCCCAATTACCACATGGAGAAAGTTGTGACGCAAACTTACTTTTTTGAGTCAAGTCTTCCTTTTGGTCCAACTTATAGTAATTGCTCTTTCTTAGCACCATTTATGGATCTTTTTAATCTTTAAAAAATAATAATAATTTATTTAATTTTCATAAGAGAACCGATAAACAAGAAACTACCGAAGCGAAGATATACAAACTGAGCAACACAACATATAGACCTTGGAATAAGTGAACAATCTTTTGTTTTTTTTTTATAATAATTTGGGCAATGAAACTTTTGTAACCGACTAGAAAATGAGAGAAATAAAAAAAATAACGAAAAAAGTTGTTTTTTGGAAAGAAATTAAATCGGAATGGATAAAATTGAGGAGGAAAGTGAAGAATAATACAAATTGTAATGTTGTACAGGCTATAACTATGTAGTAGCGTCAGTTTTGACTGTCGCTATTGAACTTTGATCGTCGGCATCGTCGACGGAGACGTTTGTTTCATGATCAGTTGGTGTTGACGAGTTTGATGTGGAGGGTTTGCATTCGAGCTGAAGAAAAAGGTATTGATAAAAGGAAAGCCAAAAATAATGTCAAGACATTATTTTTTTTGATGTTTGCGAACTCGTTTTTAAAATTTTAATCTAGTAAAGGCAGAGGCACTGGCCAAAGACGTTTTCTCTCTGACCGCTCTCCGCAGTCCGCGTAAACGCTCTTTGAGTATCTCGGCTATCCGTGTAATATATGGGCTAAAATTATCAGGAATTGATATTTATGGGCCGCTTATCAATTCCTGAAAATTTTAGCTTGCGCTTTGCAGGCGCAGCCGAGATATTCAACGATGTTTGCGGCCGAAAGAGTATGCGAAACGCGGAGAGCGGTCACAGAGGGAAACACTTTTTGGCCATACCTTTGCCAATTTTGTGCGAAAATAAAATTTTTGTAGCATTTCTTTCTATGGTAGAAAGCGAGTCCGCGTAATCTCTCGTCGGCAAAGCAAACGCTCTTTGAACATCTCGGCAGTCCGTGTAACATATGGGCTAAAATTATCAGGAATTGATATTTATGGGCCACTTATCAAGTCCTGAAGGTTTTACCTCGCGCTTTGGAGGGGGCAGCCGAGATATTCAACGATCTTTGGGGCATAGAGAATACGCGAAACGCGGAGAGCGGTCGAAGAAAAAAACATTTTTGGCTATATCTTTACCAGTTTCGTACGGAAAAAATATTTTTTTGTGGAAACATTACCCGCTATGGTAGAAATCGGCATGAAACTTTTCATACTTAAATTTGCAAAAAAGTGTCACATTTTTGCCTGCTTTTAACCTAAAAATCCCGGTCGTTTTTGCAAAGCGCGAGCTAGGAGTCTAGAATGCGTCTTTTATCTTTGCCAGTTTTGTACGGAAATAATTATTTTATGTGGAGACATTGCCCTCTACTGTAAAAACAGGCATGAAACTTTCTATGCCAAAATTCGCAGAAAAGTGTTACATTTTTTCCAACTTGCGACTAAAAAATCTCTGTCGTTTCTGCAAAGCGCAAGCTAAAACATTTGGGAATTAATAAGTGGTCCATAAGTAACAATTCCTGAAAATTTCAGCTCGTATATTGTACGGGCAGCCGAGATATTCGAAGAGCGTTTGCTTTGTCGACGAGAGACTACGCCGACTCCCAAATCAACATACGTTCTTTCCCTCCTCAATCGGTAGACAAAATCGATTCAGATTTTGATTCATTTGCCATTGAGCGGACATTTCGTTGGTTGGCACTGCCGGCAAAAATAGGGTACTTTGTGGACCAAATATTGAGGACATCATCGCGAATCGTAATACGTTGTTAAAGAAGTGTGGGGGCTCAGCTAGTGTGGTTGGGCAGGATGAACCAAATCTGGAACAAAATGAATGATTTTTGACAAAAATGCATTTCAACTGACAATGTAAGCTTTTTGGAAAAAGTGCTTTCCAATAAAATTTTTTCGCAAAAATGCTTTCCCATCTAAAACAGTAGCATTTTTGTCACCACTGTGATTTTTTTGCAAAAAAGCTTTTCAAATTTTTGAAAATTGCTTACAAATCGCTGAAATCATTTCCTCTTCCATTGGGATCCCGAAATCCCTTGGCAAACGGATTTTTTTCGATTTTTAATTTCGTTATTAGCTGATTTTGATACGCTGTAACGGCCATAAATTTGGTTTCATCGAAGACGAATGTTTTGTACTCTTCTTTTTGGATGTCAAAATCTGGATGATTTGGATCCAACGGAGCTGACCGGTTTTTTTTGACCACCACGTGGACACGAGGCTGATACTTGTGCATTGAGTTGAGGACTAGCTGAAATGACGTCGTGATTGGTATGAAAAATCATAAGAAAATTTTACTCGGACTGTTTTAAATGAATTATTGCTAAAAACTCAAATATAGCAAAATGAAGACATGGTTAGACAAATCTTGCTAAAAGAAAAATGCCTGAGGCGATTTTCCGGAAAATGGGCATAAACAGTCTTTCCGCACGTCCCATCAATGTCTGAAAGTTTTAGATCGCAATTTGCGAAGGCAATCGAAATATTGAGCGATCTTTTGCCGGTGAGAGAGTGCGCGAAATGAGGAGAGCGGCCGGAGAGAAAAACAGTTTTTAGCCATATTACAAAATTTTGCGGGGGAAAAATTAATTTTTTTTTGAAACATTGACCTCTACGGCCAGCAGAATACAACTCACATGTCCGACCCTCGAATCGTCCGCGTTGTTTGTGAGTTTGGCCTTCTCAAAGGTTATGATATTGTTATCCAACCCACGCCCATCATGAGGCGAGTCCGGATGCAAATAAAGCCGACTTTGCGGCGAAGGCTCGGCCTTTCCGCACGTCTGCCACGACGATTTGTTGTACATGTAACGATAGCGATGATCGTCCACCGGAATCACATCCAAGAATACGTAGTATTGGTGATGAGGCTCGCAACCTTCGAGCCGAACTTTTACTGTGGGGAACATCCGTCTGAAGGTTTAATAAGTAATAAAAAAATGGTAATTTGAATTACATTTTTTTTTTTGAGAAATCACATAGCAATTTTTGTAAAAGTTTTCGGGATTTTCGAGATTTTTAATCGAAAAATTTATTTTTTGGCCTTTTACAGTCTCTTTGTCATGAAGAACAAGATCTTTCTACAGAGAATTAACCTTTCATCATCAATGCTTCAAAAGATAAGTTTTGGTCTCTCCTCTTTTTTCATAGTCTCTCGGCAAAAATGATCGCTGAATATCTCGACTGTCCATGCAAAGCGCGAGCTAAAATCTACAGGAATTGATATGTGGCCTAGATGAAGCATGTAGACCAAAATTCAAGGAAATTGCCCCAGGCATTTTAATGAAACAAGTCTTTCTTCTGACCGTCTCTTCCTTTTTAACAAACTTTTTCGAGATTTTCAAAATTTACAATAAAGTTTTTTGAAATTTTAGCTTTGCGCTTTCTTTCATTAAAAATTTTTTCTATTATTTATTCTTCAGCGCGCTGCAGCGGAATGTCTCTCTTTGGCCACAACCGCGTCCAATTAGCGCGGCCCGAAAGCCTGTTGCAATGCGTGGCTGAGTGGTCTAGTGGTATGATTCTCGCTTCGGGTGCGAGAGGTCCCGGTTTCGATTACCGGCTCAGCCCAATTTTTATATCCTTGGCTCTTACTGTAAACTGGTCAACTTTTTTTTGTATCTCCAAGCAAACATGACGTGTATAGCATGTGCCTGTAAAAACTTGTCCATTCGACGACATTTCTCGTCGAGCTTTAGCTCTTTTTTTCGCTTCCCATGGGAGCAATTTCGCGCGTTTAAACTTGGAGCCTCGAGGGCAGATGTCACAAGTTTTTAAAATTCAAAATTACTCAATTTGTAATAACTGCCGACGAAGTAGTAAAATTATTCAAAATCACCACCAATTTGGAATTTTACGCGTTTTTTGGGAGAGAAAACAAAAATTGGGATTACTGTAGATTGGCGGAGAGCAAAATTGCACGGATTTTTGTGAATTTTAAGGACCTATCCGACATAGTTGGTTTTGGCTTCGACTTAGAAGAATCGCTATTTGATGCTAAAAGCAGATAAAAAATCAAAAAATAAAAATATTTTTGCAAATTTCGGCCCAAAACTTAAATTTTTGTCTGCAAAACACGAGCTAAAAGTCTTGCATATGCCTTTGAAAATCGCAATCTAAAGTTGTGTCAAAATTTCATAAAAATCTGAGTGAAATTGTCCAATTTTTTGCACAGTGCAGTTTCTTAGTTGAAAAAAGCCTATGATTTTGCACTGTGCGAATTTTGACAAATCCCGAACAAAACCCATCAACAGCGTCGAATCCTTTTTCAAAATTACATTCTCACCTTCCACACTTGGTAATGATCATTTCTGTTCCCAATTTGTAGAACTGAGCCCACATTTCTCTCCCCTCCAATCGACAATTCAGCCCCTCCAAGGTGGCCGAATTGCCCGCGGGAATCCAATTTTCCTCTCGTCGTCTGTCCGTCTCCTCGTCCAGTTTTGTCTCTTCTTCCTCGAGGGCCGAGTTTTTGGTCGTATTCAAAATTTCGTCGATGGAAAATCGACATTTTTTCGAAATTGTCTCCTCGTTTGAGTGGGAAAAATTTCGTTTCGACATCACTGAAAAAAAGCGATAGAAAAATTTTTTTTGAGAGGGAAATAGGGTAAAATACGAGATAAACGAGCACTATCAAAAAAAAAAAATAAAAAAAAAGTAATAAAAATTCAAAAATCATCAAAATTTTTTTTGCTCACAAGTTGATAAAAAAGGCTTATAAAGTTGTAAGACTTCAGAGATATGCTTACTAGTCCGTCCGCAAAATCGCTGGAGTGTTTTTTGGTGTTTGCACTGTGCAAAAAATGTCAGGGTGCGAGCGACAGCCAAAAAAAACCTATTGCACGGTGCAAGAAGCACGAAATTGCACAGTGCAAAGAGAACTTTTGTTTTTGCACAGTGCATGTCGCCGAAATCTCTCCAGCGACTTTAAGAATGGAGTAGTAGTCCGTCCGCCAAGTTGCTGGAGTAATTCGGCGATATGCACTGGAATCAAGATGCAAGGGATGGCCGAAAAAAGCCTATTGCACGGTGCATAAATCAAAAAATTGCACAGTGCAAAGTGAACTTTTGTTTTTGCACAGTGCACGTCGCGGAAATCACTCCAGCGACTTTACTGACGGACTAATATAGCGCTTATAAAATATTCTCTGAGAATTTTAAAAATATCTGTGAGCCTTTTACTTGTAGGACGGGGCGCAGACTGCCGTTGAGAAATCCCGGTAAAATACGCCGCAAAAAGTCAAATAAGTGAATTTAGTGTAAAATCGAGATTTTATTTAAAAACACATTTTCCAAATCAAGAAAATTTTTTTGATTCGGAAAATTTTCTAGAATTTCTTTCAAAAAGTTTTAAACCTTGCTACGCAAAATTTCGAACACTCACAAATTTACAATCCAATGCCTTGCAAGCATCGCCGTCAAAAAATCCCGTTGACATTTTAATGTCTCTCGAAATAAAATCGGAATGAAAAAACTTTTTGAGGCGCGCCTTTCGACGGCCGCCCAACGGCCGAACAAGCATTAAGCCGGCGGGGATTACGGTGGACGAATGGCTTCGAAAAGAGGGAAGCGGACAGCGAGTTTGCGCCGAATTTTCGCGGGTTTTCACGTTCCGCAAAGGGGCGATTGGGTCGCGACGAAAAGAGGGCGCGCGGCCGCAAATTTGTCAAACAATGTCACCAGAAAAGCTGTTCGCTTCGGGCGCAGATAAGAACAGTGGATTACGAAAAATGGAATTGAATGTGAAATATTGCCGCCGGCCCGGCCTTTGCCCCCGCAGGATTTGGGAATAAAATGGGGAATCGAGAATAAACTGGGAATGGGTCGAGAAGAACGAGAAGTTCGGGTCCAACTTGACCAAAAATTGGGCTGGATCTTGATGAAACATGTCGTAGCTCGCATTTTGAAGGAAAGAGAAGAAATACCTCGAAATTATTAGTAAGTCCACAAGAAATGTGGAATAAAGCATGGAAATTTGTCTTGTAATTTCGAAAATCATCAACCGAGACGTTAGAGAGTGTAACTACTGGTCCAAATACGACCATCTCGAGCCGGCACGTCGAATCGAAAAAGCAAAAGGGAGGAAACTGTTGGCATTTCGTCACAAATATAATATAAGCCTCGGTGTATATAAATGCTCGAGAAAATAAGAAAATAATTCGCCAAAACTCGTTCATTTACATTTACATTTTCATTTTTCATTTTCTTTACCGTTAATTTTACAAAATGAACGGGTTTTGGCAAAAACCGTTCAGCCCAAAATAATTAGATCTTTTTTTAGAATTTCCTGAACGGTTTTCACGAAAAAACGTTTACCGGATGAACTAGTCCGATTGGTGAACTAAATTTTTATTATCGCGAATTAGTTTGCGATAATGAAAAAAAAGTTCACGGAAATTAAGAAAATCTTCACCATTTGGACTAGTTCATACTGTGAACGCTTTTTGGTGAAAACCGTCCATTTTGTGAACTTTCACGATGTGGTGAATTGTGAACGCTTTCCTTGAAATTCGGTTCGCAGCAGATGTTGAACTGGTCCAAATTTCGGAGGACCTTGGTTATAGGAATTTTTTTCCGAAAGCTGAACGGTTTTTGCCAAAAACCGTTCATTTTGTAAAATGAACGGTTTTGGCTAATTATTTTCATATTTGCTCGAGCATTTATATACAACGAGGCTTATATGGGATCCGAGAAGTCTTTTTTGACCGATTTCTTGTCGAATTTGGGAAAAACCAGGTCGTTTTTGACAAAGTTTGCCATTTTCGAGCTATATGGATTCAGACTTGTTTCGACCGGTAATTAGCGGGGAGATTTTAAAATATTTTTTCCGATAAATCTTAGGAAGAAAAGCCAATTTGAAGAGTTCCCTCCTCAATTTGACGTGTGTCGTATATATTATACAAGGGTCTAAATATTTTTTGAGAACAAAAGATTACGGTAGAAAACTGAAAACTTAGTTTTACAGAAAAAACAAAAAAAAATTAATTTTGATGTTCCTTGGTAAAAAAAATTGAGATTTTTATTTCCAAGGACATTTGTCAGACTCTTCGTTTGCGCTATGCAGAAACCATCGAGATATTCAAGTCCAAAGTTGACATAAACCCCATAATTTTGCATAAATTGGGCTTGATCTCGGTAGAACATGTCGTACAAGGGCCAAAAAAATTTTTTCCTATTGAAAGATTACAGAAAAAACAAAAAAAAAATAAAAAGCGTGCATTTGGATAAAAGTTGGGCGAGATTTAGATTAAATCATACTATGGAAATGTCTTTACTTGGCACTTTACGGGCATAACCGCCCCACTTTGTCCACAACCTGCAGAAAACTTTATAATATTATATACTGCGCGAACAAAGTTTTGTCCGCCCCTCTATCTCGAATACCAGTGGACCAATTAGTACCAAACTTTAAATATATGTTAATAGGGCTCTGATATCGATAACTAGAAGACGAAATGCCAATTGGACATTTGCATTTCGTTTTACGACAAAATTATTTTTTTCGGCCTTAAAAAGTGAGACTAAAGTATTGTCCCCCTTGATCCTAAGCGCGAATTAAGGCCTGAGACCAACTCTAAGCCTCGTCAGCCGTAACACTGATCAGAGCAAGCCTAAACTGAACTAAACTCAGTTTAGTCATCCAAGTTTTAGCGCGCTAAGCAGCCAAAAATCATAGACTGAAATCCGATGAGACGCGTGTCGAAGCAGCCCAATTTCCGACTTGAAAATGCTGGTGGTGGTTGCAACGGGCTAGCCAAAATTTTAAATGCGCCTTGCTACTCCGTCCGCTGGAGTGACTTCTGCGATATGCAATGTAAGAGAACAAAAGTTTGCTTTACACTGTGCAATATCCTGCTTTATGCACCATGTATAAGCTACAATAATCCAAAAATTATATTAAACATTTTTTCGCAAAAAGAATAAATATACACCATAACGAAATACAGCGTATTTTACAAATGAATTATTCTTTTACTGTTACAAAAGTTCCAAAAAATAAAAAAAAAAACCAAAAATATTTTGATACTAGCGATTTTAATGTTAAAGGGGCAATATAACAACTTTTGAACTGCGCTTTTTATGACGTGGAAACGAAATGTCCAAAGAGTTTCTTCGCCTACTGTACCAATACTAGTCCGTTCGCAAAGTCGCTGGAAAGATTTCGGCGACATGCACTGTGCAAAAACAAAAGTTGTCTTTGCACTGTGCAATTTCTTGTTTTTTGCACGGTGCAATAGGCTTCTTTCAGCTGTCGCTCGCACCCTGACGTTTTTCGCACGGTGCAAACACCAAAAAACGCCTACTGTACTAATACTAAAAATCACTCCAGCGACTTTGCAAACGGGCTAGAGAACTCATCTTTTAAAGAACTCATCTTTATTTGCGTCAAGTTTTTTTCAAAAAATCTGTCAATGACTCTTAGCCCTGGAATAACAAGATTTTTTGTAATTTACAATACTTTTTTTCGATTACAGTAACCCTTCCTCATTTTTCGCCTCAAAAATTAATAAAGATTGTCCGCAAAGCCGCAGAGTTCGATTTGGAGCCCCACTTTGACGCGATAACGATTCCCCATTCCTCGCGGCCCAAAGTTTTGTCACCCTCCGGAGCGGCCGCAATCTCGGCCCCAATCGCCGGCACAATATTCCCCCCCCCCTGCGCGCGAAAAACATTCTTTTTCGCGCTATGAAGATGAAGCGCGAAAAGTCTCGTCGGGAAAAGCCGCCAACGAGTCCCCGGAGGCCATTCGCGGGGACAATGGGGCGACGGAGATGAGAGATAAGATGACAACTTTCGGGTTGTCAAATCCCGGGGCCCACGAACTCGACGAATTGAGTTGGGAAAGTGCGAAAGAAAGCAAGGGAAAATATTAATATGAAAGGGACAGTACAGCGACTTCGAATTTTTTTTTTTGTGCGAAACGAAACGTCAAAAAAGTTTTTTTTATGTCCTGCAGCGAAAACAAAGGCGGCAAAATTGCAAACAGTAAAATAATTATTAGTAAGCATGTAGAATGTCACCATTATTTTTTCCGTTGTTACTAGTCCGTTCGCAAAGGCGCTGGAGAGATTTTTTGTGTTTGCACCGTGCGAAAAACGTCAGGGTGCG
This sequence comes from Bursaphelenchus mucronatus, assembly GCA_025436335.1. Lineage (NCBI taxonomy): Eukaryota > Metazoa > Nematoda > Chromadorea > Rhabditida > Aphelenchoididae > Bursaphelenchus > Bursaphelenchus mucronatus. Next base: position 18,856 of record VUOU01000036.1, read on the forward strand.
AGCGACAGCTGAAAAAAGCCTATTGCACCGTGCAAAACGCAAGAAATTGCACAGTGCAAAGTGAACTTTTGTTTTCTCACAGTGCATGTCGCCGAAATCTCTCCAGCGACTTTGCTAACGGACTATTATTGGTACAGTAGACGAAGACACTTTTTGGACATTTCGTTTCCACGTCGTAAAAAGCGCAGTTCAAAAGTTGTTATATTGCCCCTTTAACATTAAAATCGCTAGTATCAAAATAATTTTTGTTTTTTTTTATTTTTTGGAACTTTTGTAACAGTAAAAGAATAATTCATTTGTAAAATACGCTGTAATTCGTTATGGTGTTTATTTATTTTTATTTGTTTTAATATAATTTTTGGGATTATTGCAACTTTTATAATATAAAAATAGAAAATTTTGCGATTTATGAATTTTTAAAGAATAAAAATGCGAGATTCTTATACATAATATAATCCGTCCGAAAATTGCTGGAGTGATGTTTGGCGTTTGTACAGTGCAAAAAATCAAGATGCAAAGGACGGCCGAAAAAAGTCTATTGCACGGTGCATAAAGCAAGAAATTGCATAGTGCAAAGCGAACTTTTGTTTTCTCATAGTGCATGTCGCTGAAATCACCCTAGTGGATTTACGTAGAAACTTGTAAATTTTCGACCAAGAATGGTTTCTGCAAAGCGCAAGCCAAAAATGTGGGATAGCACGTAAGAATTTTTTATCTTAATCCCCGTCAAATTTCATCATGATCTTTACTTTTGAATTTCGATATCTCTTCCGTCCTTCGTTACCCACCAATCTCCTAAAGCGACCAAATTCACTGACCCCTCCCCTCCTTTTGCGACCAAAAAATTTTTTCATTTTCACAAATTGCCAACTAAACGCTGCTAATTATCCAAAGTCGAGTCTCACTTTCCAATAATTACTCGAATTGCCTCGAGGAATGAACGAATGGAGTCGAAAAGCATCGAACCTAGAGTCGGAGTTTTGAGAATCGCGTTGTGCAGAAACGATACAAACTTTTATCACAAAAAGTTTTAAACCAATTTCTGCCATAGAGGGCAACGTATTGACAAAAAATCAATTTTTTTCATGCGAAACTGGCAAAATTATCGCCAAAAAGAGACTTTTTCTCTGACCGCTCTCCGCATTTCGAATACTCTCTCGGCAGCAAAGATTGTTTAATATCTCGGCTGTGCCTGCAAAGCGCTGGCTAATATTTCCAGGAATTGATATGTGGTGTATACCCGACGAGTGTACAAAATGTAAAAAAAATCTGAGCGTCACACTTTTTTTAAGCGCCTTGAAAATTTCTTGAAAATTTTAAATGTTTTCCAAAAAAATTGCAAAGCAAAATTAAAATTAACTTTACATTTTTTCTGAGATTAGTCTAGTTATATGCTTCGTCAATTTACTACTTTCTATGTCGTTACAGAAAAAAGTCTTTTTCGAATCAATCAGCCAGATTGCTTCGTTCCCAATTTTAACACGACTCTTTTATTACGCAAAGCACCCAACCAAATTACACTTTCTTTTCGGGAGAGAAATCGAGAAATCAACAGCGTAATTAGCAGAAGACATTGGTCGAAATTACGGTAGCACTTGACAAACAGCTTCGAATTTGCACAAGAAGTAAGAATATTTTACTTTTCTCAATTTTTAGCCAATCTACAGCTTGTTTTGCAAAAATTTTTGAATATTCAAATTTCCCGCGCGTTTTGGCAAACCTTTGGCATTCTGTTTCAAGCCTATATTTTGATCTAAAAATCATTTCAAGTCCTTGTTACTACATTTTTAGCCAAAGGTATTTACCTTGCTGCGCAAAAAAATGTCAAAATCTTTAATTTGCTATGCAAAAATTTATTTGCAAAAAAAATTTTTAAAATCGCAAAAAACAAAAAAAATCCATTTTTTAATTTTAATTTTTGCTATACAAAAAAATTATTACTGTGTTTTCCTTCCCCAGACCCCATCATGATCAGCACCTGCAATAAATGGATTGTAAACAAATTTTCTCCCGCTACAAAAAGCGACTACCGTACACCGCCGCACCCAATTTTCGAAAAAAAGGGGGGGGGGGAGAGAAACGATCAAATTGATTGGATTCTCTTTTTTTTGCATTCTTCTTCCACACGACCTCATTCAAACCTTTGGAATCGGGCGTCTGCTGGAGATCGGAATGGAGGATGATTGAGGTGAAGCGATAGGGAATATGTACAGTAGACAGACAGGGCTATGGGGAAAATGGATTATAAAGTAATATAACGGCGAAGCTGGAGAATTGTTGGCAAACAAGATGGCAGGATGAGAAGACAGGCGAAAAAATCTTTTTGATGGCTATTGCCCAAGGCGAATGGCTTCAAATTCTGAATACATGGCCTGAACAGAGTTCATATAATTTATGTGGATTTGAGGTTACACTTTTCAAAGAGTTTACACTTTTTGTCGCACGTCAAATCAAAAAAACAAGAGAAAGGGAAGTCTTCAAGTTGGCGATTCGTCTTTGACACTTCGCAACACGTGCGAAAAATTATTTTCCTGGCTGCCGCTTTTTTCTGAATTTACGTTATAGCCAGTATTTGACGGACAATGGCAAAAAAACTTCCAAACCACAATAAAATAATTGTTTCCAACAATTTACGATACTGTTCAGCAAATTCTAACAAGAAATCGCAAATTTAGATACTCAAAAAATTACTTTTCTTCGATGTTGCGAAGTGTCAAAGACGAATCGCCAACTTGAAGCATCCCCTTTTCGATTTGACGTGCGGTCCAATTTCCTTCAAATTTTTGGCATGGCTTCCACATATATATGACAACTCGAAAAAGCAAGGGAGAGGGAAATCTTCAAGTTGGCGATTCGTCTTTGACACTTCGCAACATCGAAGGAAAGTATTTTTTTGGGTATCTAAATTTGCCATTTTTTGTTAGAATTTGCTGAAAAGTAACGCAAATTGTTGGAAAAAAATTATTTTATTGTGGTTTGGCAGTTATTTTACCATTTTCCGTCAAATACTGCCTATAAACGTAAATAAAAAAAAGGCGGCAGCTAGAAAAACAATTTTTCTTCGATGTTGCAAAGTGTCAAAGACGAATCGCCAACTTGAAGACTTCCCTTTTTGATTTGACGTGCGTCGAGATACCCAACTTTTTTGGAAATTCCTGTTTGGGGACACCTCATACGAAAGGCCGCGATGGTCGGTGGGGAATTTCAATGTTGTTTGCAACTGTGCATGGCTTTTTGTTCTTTTCGATCAAAAATTGAGAAAATTTTTTAATTTTTTTTATTTCTTTCACACGTCAAAATGAGAAGGAAACTCTTCAAATTGGCTTTTCGTCCTAAGATTTATCGGAAAAATTATTTTATAATTTCCCCGCTAGGTATTACCGGTCAAAACAAGTCTAAAAAGAACCTATATAGCTTGAAAATGGTAAATTTTGTCATAAAAGACCTGGTTTTTACCAAATTAGACTAGAAGTCGGTCAAAAAAGACTTCTCGGATCCATATTTGTGACGAAATGCCAAGAGTTCCAACCCTCTTTCTTTTTCGATTTGACGTGCACCTCCCTTTTCAACAAATTTCTCGCTAGCCGTTAAAGATAGGAGGCTGAAAGCTAGCGTCATTAGAGAGTAAAAATTTAGCTTTGCAACGGTATAAATTTGACAAAGAGGCTTGTAAATACCGCGTCGTATCAACGGAAAAAATATCATTTCTAAGTAATTTTGCCCTCAAAGTTGTCCCATTTTCCACAGCCTTTTAAGGGTCGTTGAACCTTTCTAGCACCTCAAGAAAAAATGATGGCATTCAACACGTCCGACACAACATTTCCAACGCAATTTCACAAACAACTCCTCTGCCGTTTACTCGTTCCCACCACCCACCCACCACCACATCCCCGACTCGTCCAATTGGTTTAATGCTTTTCGACTCCATTCGTTCATTCCTCGAGGCAATTCGAGTAATTATTGGAAAGTGAGACTCGACTTTGGATAATTAGCAGCGTTTAGTTGGCAATTTGTGAAAATGAAAAAATTTTTTGGTCGCAAAAGGAGGGGAGGGGTCAGTGAATTTGGTCGCTTTAGGAGATTGGTGGGTAACGAAGGACGGAAGAGATATTGAAATTTAAAAGTAAAGATCATGATGAAATTTGACGGGGATTAAGATAAAAAATTTTTACGTGCTATCCCACATTTTTGGCTTGCGCTTTGCAGAAACCACAGAGATTTTTAGTCGAAAATTTACAAGTTTTTACGTAAATCCACTAGGGTGATTTCAGCGACAATCGAATTTTAAAAGTAAAGATCTCAATGAAATTTTAAGATTAAACTTTTCTAGATGTTATCCAAAATTTTTGGCTCGCGCTTTGCAAAAACTACAGAGCCTTAGATCAAAATTTTTTTATTTTTTGGAATAAAAAATTTTCATTCTCCTTGAACTAACAAGTGCAATATGTCTATAAAAACTTATTTTTTGGGGAAAAATTTAGAAAGGCAAAGCCAAAAATCATTGTTTGATCGTATTTCGTCATAGATACCGGGCCTCCCCTAAAGATCTTTGAATATCTCGAAAGTGTTAAACACATTTGACTTGAAATTTTCAGCAATCAATATGCAAGTTAAACAGATCGTACTTGCAAAATTAGCCGAAAACAGGAGCTTTTTGTTTTGAGAACAGAGCGTATTTTAGACAACAGAAGAGATACCTCGAAATCATTAGTAAGTCCACAAGAGAGGTGGAATAAAGCATGAAAATTTGTCTTGTAATCTCTAAAATCATCAACCAAGGCCTTAGAGAGTGTAACTGCTGGTGCAAATACGGCCATCTCGAGCTGAAGCACGTCAAATCGAAAAAGCAAAAGGGAACTGCTCAAGTTGGCATTTCGTCACAAATATGGATCCGAGAAATCTTTTTTTGACGATTTTTTGTCCAATTTGGTAAAGACCAGGTTTTTTTTGACAAAGTTTCCCATTTTCAGGCTATATCGATTCGTTTTAGGCTTGTTTGGACCGCTAATAGCTAGAGGAAAAAATTTTAAATTCTTTTTCCGATAAATCTTTGGACGAAAAGCCAATTTGAAGAGTTCCCTTCTCAATTTGACGTGCAACATAGGCTTACAACACTGAAACTTTGAGAGTTTCATGAAACTTTGCCCAAATTCGTATTTAAACTGCTCTTACACATTTGCCTTAGTTTTGAGAAATATAAGGAATTCTTGACCCGCGCATTGCAGAAACCACGGAGATTTTGCGCTCTAAAGTTGGCAAATATTCGACTTTTTTAAAGGGACAGTACATCTACTTTTGAATCGCGCTTTTTACGGCGTGGAAACGAAATGTCTAAGGCCCTTTCGATGCAAAACTTCAAAAAAAAGTACCACCATCAACTAGCCCATCGAACACAACCACTTTGTCGTCAAGCATTTTCGCTCAGCGGCGTTGAGAAGCGGCTGTGGAAGGTATTGGCGGAAGAGCGCCACAGGTCGTAAACTGGATTGCACCCTTTGCGGCTGAAGAGAAACGAATTGGATTGGAAACACCGATCTCTCCTTGGGATTAATGAGTTATTCGAAAAAAGCAAGCTGTGAAACGATGAGTGCGGTTACGGTAGTGCAACTCGAGGAATGATCGGACATTAAGTTTGCATATTGCGGGAAGTGGTGAGGATAACATTTTTTCGGAAAAATTGCCAAAAATTTTTGGTAAAAAATAGAATTTGAAAAAAAAGCGATTGGTCGATTGAACTCAAACTTTACATTGATACTCTGTCTGCGCCTTAAATTAGTCGCTGAAATTTTTAGCTGTTTCTTTGCGCCTTCAGCTGAAATATTCAACAATCTTTGGAGTCGAGAGACTGCAACGAATCTTTATGTCAAAAATAAAACTTCTCACAATTAAATCTATAAGTTTATCAAATGTGACCCATTTACTCGCTCTAAAACATATAAATCCTTTTCAAAATTCACACCACAAGACGTTAAAATCGATTGACTGTCAAAAATAAAATTTTTCTGCCTAAATCATCAAACATTTCATCAGATATGCTTCCAAAATCCCTCTGGCGCATAAAAACTTTCTTTTGCCCCAAAAAACCCGTTATAATAATTTGTCCGCATAAATTTATTCAAATTACTCCCAAAACAGCCAAAAGCCACTTGCCGATAAAGGGGCGGAGCTTCCATTTCTTCTCTTCCTCTCGTTGGTCGAAAAAAGAGAGAGCCAATCAGCGACGAGGAAGCGGGAAACGCGAGAAATGGAGAGAGAAAATGAATCAAGCTAAAGTTTTGCTGAATATCGCTTTGTTAGGTATGTTTAATGGCAAATTTATCAAAAAAATGATTTAAAATGTTTGAAAATTTATTGCCAATTTGCTTGATGATGAACAATATTTGGTAGTACCTCAAATTAAAATCTTTTCGATATTTGCTTCAAATTTGGTCCAAGCTTTTCTTCTGGGCCATAAATAACTTTCTAAAAATTTTGGCTCTTGCTATGCATCTTTCGTTGAGATATTCAACGACATGTGCTGGAGAGAGACTATGGAAAATGCAGAGAGCCGCCAGAAAAAAACGGTTTTTTGTTTATATCATTGTGAATTTTGTGAAAAAAAAATATATTTTTGGTGGAAACATTAACGATTATATAGAAAGCAGAATACAAAATTTTCGCAGCTCAAATCGCAAAAAATTTAATTTTTGCATTTTTTGTTTTAAAAATTTCTGCAAAGTGCGACTGAAGGATTTAAAATATGTCTTAAACAGGCTTAATCTTAAGTTAGGTCGAGTTTTGTCAAATTCCAAGCATGAAATTTCAAAAAATTTCAAAAAACATTTTTTAGTCATCAAAAAATTTTATTTTCAAAAATCAAAAATTTTATGTCGAGAAAATGGAAATTTTAGTCCCTCAGTGTCTTCAAAATCTTTCGTCCGCCTTTTACCATCTCGCTTCTTCAATCTGCTCTCCAAAAAATCTTGTACCGCACAGTTGGGGGTCTTGTTTTTATTTCGTTTCGTCGTTAGATCGCCGTTACTAATGTGGCGCTGAAATTACCAACAACTGTCTTTCCATTCATTCCCGAAAATGCACAAGACGGCTATCTGCGGCAAAATCTCGACAAAACGGTCGTATGTTGGTCCAAAGTGGTCGTAAAACAATTCGGATCTATTATATTCCACAAAGCCTCGAGAACAGGGCCTCTTGATCTCTTTACAAATCCGAATTTTATGACCTCTGACCTCTCGCGACGAGGGCTTTTGTATCGAAAAAGTCGATCAGGGGTTTATGGCTGAAATGCGCCAAAACTCCCGATTTTACACCAAGAAAGGAGTCGTTTCGACTTCCGCACCTTTTATGGGTTCGCTCGCGGCTCCAATCAAACGCATTAAACCCCGCAAAAAAAGAAGGGACAAGAAATGTGGGGAGAGGAGCGGACTCAAGAAACTGAGCATATTGTGGTTCGGAAATGTGGTGGTTGTCCATGAAGGAAGTGTTCGGAGTGTAATGATTAGATTTGTTTGAAAATTTTCTAAGAACTTGTGACAAGGTATCACATTAATTCCACAAAATTTTAGCTATCGCTTTGCAAAGATAGCCGAGATATTCACAGATCTTTGACGGGGATAGTCGTTGTTGTTCATGAAGGATGTGTTTAGAGTGTAATAATCAGATTTTTTTGAGAATTTGCTGAAATGTTGTGACCGGGCCACAGATTAATTCCACAAAATTTTAGCTATCGCTTTGCAAAGATAGCCGAGATTTTCACAGATCTTTGTCGATCAGAGTGGTTGTTGTCCATGAAAGAAATGTTCGAAGTGTAACGATCAGATTTTTTTGAAAATTTTCTACGAATTTCTGACAAAATAACACATTAATTCCACAAAATTTTAGCTATTGCTTTGCAAAGATGGCCGAGATATTCACAGATCTTTGTCGAAGGGAGTGGTTGTTGTTCATGAAGGAAGTGTTCGGAGTGTAATGATCAGATTTTTTTGAAAATTTGCTGAAATGTTGTGACTAGGCCACAGATTAATTCCACAAAATTTTAGCTATTGCTCTGCAAAGATAGCCGAGATATTCACAGATCTTTGACGGGGATAGTGGTTGTTGTTCATGAAGGAAGTGTTCGGGGTGTAAAGATCAGATTTTTTTGAAAATTTTTTACGAACTTGTGACTAGATAACACATTAATTCCACAAAATTTTAGCTCTCGCTTTGCGAAGATAGCCGAGATATTCACAGATCTTTGTCGAGCAGACTGGTTGTTGTTCATGAGGAAAGTGTTTGAAGTGTAACGATCAGATTTTTTTAAAATTTTCTACGAATTTTTGACAAAATAACACATTAATTCCACAAAATTTTAGCTATTGCTTTGCGAAGATAGCCGAGATATTCACAGATCTTTGTCGAGCAGACTGGTTGTTGTTCATGAGGAAAGTGTTTGAAGTGTAACGATCAGATTTTTTTAAAATTTTCTACGAATTTTTGACAAAATAACACATTAATTCCACAAAATTTTAGCTATTGCTTTGCAAAGATAGCCGAGATATTTACAGTTCTTTGTCGAGCAGACTGGTTGTTGTCCATGAGGGAAGTGTTTGAAGTGTAATGATCAGATTTTTTTGAAAATTTTCTACGAACGAATTTTTGACAAGATAACACAATAATTCCACAAAATTTTAGCTCTCGCTTTGCAAAGATAGCCGAGATTTTCACAGATCTTTGTTGATCAGAGTGGTTGTTGTCCATGAAGGAAGTGTTCGAAGTGTAATGATCAGATTTCTTTGAAAATCTTTTACAAACTTGTGACTAGATATCACATTAATTACACAAAATTTTAGCTATCGCTTTGCAAAGATAGCCGAGATTTTCACAGATCTTTGTCGAGGAGAGTGGTGGTTGTCCATGAAGGAAGTGTTCGGAGTGTAATGATCAGATTTCTTTGAAAACTCGCTGAAATCTTGTGACTGGGCCGCAGATTAATTCCACAAAATTTTCGCTCTCGCTTTGCAAAGATAGTCAAGATATTCACAAATCTTTGCCAACGAGAGACTACGCAAAATGCGGAGAGCGGTCGGAAATTGTAAGCTCACATCCGACAGTCCGATTTGCTTCAGATTTTGCACATATAATCCGTCATGTACACTTATCAGTTCCTGAAAATCTTAGTTTATCAGTTATTGGCATTGTCGAGATATTGAATGGTCTTTTTTTGAAAAAAAAATTGGAAAAGATGTTCGGAAAAGGTCAAATCTTTTACTTTCAAGTATTGTCCATGTAAATCGTCGTATCTTCCACAAATTTACTGTCTGCATGGAGATCTTTTCGATCTTCTCTTCCGAAAATTGCCAACAAAAGTTACATAAATTATGCAAAAAAGAAATCAAAGTCAAAGCACAGAGAAAAATTGCAGATGACGCAATGGCAATCAAAAATTTTCTGCACATAAAACATAAAGTGTCCGTTGGAGATCTCAACTAGACACGTTGAGTTGATATCTTTCTTGCTCGAAATAAATGTCTCATTGCATTAACAGTATGTTTTGCAAAGTCGACGGTGTAAAACTTGCGCTGCAGTTTCTGAAGAGGTTTCCGATGGAGGTAAATTTGTATTTTCACGGTAAAAATGGGCTTTTTACTGTAAAAATTTAAATTTTGAGTTTTTATTGGACGTTTATATGTTGAATTTGCTCATTTCTCTGTTTAGATCCTAACAAAAATCTTGAACAACCTCTCAGCGGTTCATGTCCTTCACCTCTATTGCAATTGTCGTGTTGAGGACACCAAGATCCTGGCGAGTTCGCAGAACGACCGGTTCAAAACGTTGTGCATGGCCAACGAAATGATGACTGAGAAGCCGGATACCCAGGAGGGATTTGAGGATTGGATCCAATTTTTTGCAATGTAGGTTTTTTGCGCGTGACGCAGTCCGATCTGATTGTCTAGCTTTGAATACTGCAGTGCACGTTGAATCGAAAAAGCAAGAGGGAACTCTTGGCATTTCGTCGCAAAATGCCAAGAGTTTTTTTTGCATCAGGCGTTTGATTAAAGAGACAGTACATATAGCAACTTTTGAATTGCGCTTTTTACGGCGTGGAAACGAAATTTCCAAAAAGTTTCTTCGTCTACTGTACCAATAACAACGGAAAAAATAATGGTGACATTGTACATGCTTACTAATAATTATTTTACTGTTTACAACTCTGCCACCTTTGTTTTCGCTGCAGGACATCAAAAAACTCGTCGGTCGGGCTTGTCTCAGCTGGAAAATGACTGCTTTTACTAAAGTCGACCTGCCCGATCGCATGGCTATCGTCATATCATTAAAGGGGCGGAACAACTACTTTTGAATTTCGCTTTTTACGGCGTGGAAACAAAATTTCCAAAAAGTTTTTTTGTCTACTGTACCAATAACAACGGAAAAAATAATGGTGACATTGTACATGTTTACTAATAATTATTTTACTGTTTGCAACTCTGCCGCCTTTGTTTTCGCTGCAGGACATCAAAAAACTTTTTTGACATTTCGTTTCACGTCGTAAAACGCGCAATTCAAATGTAGCTGTTCTGGCCCTTTAAACCTCCAAATCGTGTGGCTCAAAAAAAATTTGTTATAAAAGAGATTCGTTGTACCAAGGTTCATTTTGGCCTTACATTTGCTTTTTCAAACTTTTGAGATTGTCTCCAGGCAGAGTTCGTTGAAAATTTTTTTGAAAGCAAAAAATTTTTTTTTGCAAACGCTGTACGGGCGTTGGATTCAAAATTTGACGAAATAAGTCGCTTCTTTCAGCTTTGTAATTCATTTTTTTAGCGCTCTGACTTCCCTCTGTTCCGCAATCGAAGCCCACGGAGTGGATGCCGGCCGATCGCCGGAGACCATCACAAACGACGCCAATCTTTTTGTCACCATCCATCAGAACCTGTTCCACCGTGCGATGCACATGACTGGACATGAGAAACCGATTGATTTCGCTCTCGAATTGAGGGTTCCTCGTGCCGCAAAGCTTCGAAGAATGCAGGGCAATGAAATCGACGAGGAGCAGATTGTAATGCAACGGGAAGAAGACCTCATTTCCATGGTGATCTCGCCGAATAAGAGCGTCGAGTTGTACGCGGAGGAGATTGAAACCCATTCTTTCAAGTTTACGGTGAGTTATGAGGCTCTTAACTTCTCGCAAATGCATTTGGGAAGTGCGATTACATAGGCGAGATTTTTAACTGGTGCTTTGCAAAAAAAATTTTTTAGGAAAAAAGTTGGCAAAAATGCAATACTTTTTTGGCAATTTTTGACACAAAAAGTTATATGTCTATTTCTACCATAGAGGGTGATGTCTTCACAAAAAAATCATTTTTTTCCGCATAAAATTGGCAAAGTTATGGCCAAAAAGTGTTTTTTCTCTGACTGCTCTCCGCATTTCGCGCACTCTCTCGGCCGCAAAGGTCGTTGAATTTTTCGGTCGCTCTTGCAAACCGTGAGCTAAATGTTTTGATCGTTTTGATATCTGGGAATGTCTTTTCTATGTCAGCAAAGCCTTATACGGCAAATGCAAGGCTTCATTTTGAAAAAAGAAAGCCGACAATACATACCATACTTTGTTTTGATGCCACTTACTCTTATTTATCCGTTTTTCAGGTAAAAAACAGCTCAACTTCGGCCCCATTTTACTACGACGGGCAAACCGAGACCGTCTATTACATGCGCACCGAGGATGCGTTTACAGTGTACAGAAAGTGTGTAAGCGACGACTCGGAGCCGCAGCCATTGTTCGAGACCCACATCCGAGGAAGGTTCTTTATCGCCGCCGATGAAAACGACTTGTACTTTGTTTGCGACACCGGCATTCAAACCCACGTGAGGTATTTCAATCTGAAAACTGGTAAGACTACGAAGATCCGGTTACCATCGATTTATGGAAACGTAAGTTGGATTTTAGGAGTTTTTAATCGAAAAAATGAAATAGACCATTGTATTTTAAAGGGATAGTACAGCTACTTTTGAATCGCGCTTTTTACGGCGTGGAAACGAAATGTCCAAAAAGTTTCTTCGTCTACTGTACCAATAACAACAGAAAAAAGCAATGGTGATATTCTACATGCTTACTAATTATTATTTTACTGTTTGCAACTTTGCCGCCTTTGTTTTCGCTGCAGGAGATAAAAATTTTTTTTGACATTTCGTTACACACGCCGTAAAACGCGCAATTCAAAAGTAGCTGTTCTGGCGCTTTAACAAGATTTGGTGAGAAATTTGAAGCAATTTTTTCTAAGACATGTGAGAGATTTCAAGCGCGCGCTTTACAGAAACGACCGAGGTTTTTAGATCAAAAGTTGGCAAAAATACGACGTTTTTTGCAATTTTCGGCACAAAAAGTTTTATGTCTATTTCTACCGTAGATGGGGATGTCTTTGCAAAAAATAATTTTTTTCCAAACGAAATTCGCAAAGTTATGGCCAAAAAGTGTTTTATTCTCTGACTGCTCTCCGCATTTCCGGTACTCTCTCGGCCGCAAAGACCGTTGAATATATCGGTAGTGGTAGGACATAATGAGCTACAATTTGGCCTATATGTGACACAACGTGTATGCAAAACTCAAAGGAAATTTGAGCTTCACAATTTTGTGTCCTCTCTATGTCCGCTCTCCGCGTTTTGCGTGCTCTCTCGGCCGCAAAGATGGCTGAATATCTCGGTGGAGCCTGCAAAGCGCGAGCTAAAATTTTGAATAAGAAATGTCATGTCAATTTGACTTGTTTCAACATACCCTTAAGAAAATTTAAACGTTATTTTCATGTATATAATATCTTTTTCAGATCGTAAATATTTACGCCATTCAAAACTTTGTGATCATCCATCGAAGACATCTGATCTCACTCTACAGTGTGGAAAACGAGAATTTTCAAATCTTTGAAGAGGCCCGCGGCAACGTCTCCCTTTTAAACCCTCATTGTTTCGCCTATAGTGGATACGACGCCTTCGGAGAGTTGGTGGTAAAGGTAATTTCTTCCCCAATAATTTGTCATCTGACAACCCCAAGTGCAACCATCAGATTTTCTTAAAATTTTGTACACACATCATACATAGACCACATATAAATTCCTGAAAAATTTTAGCTCGTGGTTTCCAAGCGCAGCTAATATTTTCTTGAAACGTACAAGGGAAGTAGCCCAAGTGCGACACTCAAATTTTCTTTAAATTTTGCACACATTTCACGCATCCGTCACTTATCAATTCCTGAAAATTTTAGCTTGTGTTCTCCCAGTGCAGCCAAGATATTCAACGATCTTTGCGGCCGAGAGAGCGCGGGAAACGTGGAGAGCGGTTAGAGAGGAAAACACTTTTTGGCAATAACTTTGCCAGTTTCGGGCGGAAAAAATTGATTTTTTGTGGAAAAATTACCCTCTATGATAGAAATAGTCATGAAACTTTTCATACCAAAATTCGCAAAAAAGTATCACATTTTCGCCAACTTTCGATCTAAAAATCTCGGTCGTTTCTGCAAAGCGCGAGCTAGGAGTCTCGCATATGTCTTAGAAAAAATAAAACTAAATTTGTGCCAAGTTTCATCAAAATCTGAACGTCGCACTTGGGGTAATTCCCCTGCAAACTCGGACTTTCAACGTTTTTGCAACGGCTTTCAACGAGTTTTCAGGTCCTCCGCAAGCACGAAGGTGGCCCTCAATTACAAGTTCTGCGATGTCCGAGCACCTTTCTCACGCGATACTCGGATGAAATATTGGGCGTGTTTTGGCGCGGAACACAACACTTGTTTCTTTTCGAAGCCGGCGACAAACCCCCGTCTTTCATCGCCACGACAAAAGTTGGATCAGCTGGACCGAGAGGGCTCTATATGTGCAATATGGAAGGTTCTGAGAAGAAACTGCAAGATCTTTCGCTTTTACGGCACTTTATGGATAATATTGGTTGTATTTATTATTTGGATAGAAAGGAAAGCAATAAAGATTAGCTGTTCAAAAACTGTTTTTCCGAGAAATTGTCAAAGCACCAACTCAACTACATTTGAATCTCGCTTCTGCGGCTTGGAAGACGAAGTGTCACAGAAATTTCGCTGTCCCTCGTCGTAAAATCGAATTGGGAATTGCTCAAACTAATAACATAGATTATAAAATACATCCTCAGCAGTTTTTAAACTATTTACACTTTGTTTTAAGTGCGTTGGAGAACAAAAAATTTGTGACATTTCGTCATCCAAGCCGTAAAAACGAGATTCAAATTTTGTTGCTTTGGTCTTTCAAAGTATTCAAAGTGGAATGCCCGGTTTTTCTTCGAATGTAGCATAAAAATTGTAACTGGACTCTACTAGTCGTATTGTGAGCATACTAGTCCCTCCGTAAAGTCGCCGGAGTGATTTCCGCGACATGCACTGTGCAAAAACAAAATTACATTTTGCACTGTGCAGTTTCCTGCTTTTTGCACCGTGCAATAGCTTTTTTTGGCTGTCGCTCGCGGCTGAGTTCGATAGGGACCGCTGAGCGTCGAAAGGGACCGCCAAAAAAGAAAAATTTCCGAAAAAGGGGATATAGTGTAATCGAAGGCGTGGATATCGAAAATTTTAGTAAATTTTTTTTAATTTTTCATTTTTTCAAAATGAAAATTTCCAAAAATGACATTATGACATTTTAATGCAAAAAACTCAAATCCGATTCTTTCCCATGCCAACCCCTAACTGGCGGCTGATGCGGAAACCGTCTTTTAAGTTGGTCCCACCTTGTCCCATTTTCCTTTCCGGCAGTTTCTGCTAAGCCCAAAAGCCCCGTCTGCCAATGAAAGTGCGATTTATTTTCGCATTAAAAATGGTGATGTCATTTTACGTTAGCGTTCTGCTCTACAACTCGCATTCCACTGTCTAGCCCTATATGGCCCATTATATTGTCTACATCTCTTTGTGGGCACATTTATTTGGACTATACTGATTTGACTCTACGAATATGACGTTTGGAGTAACTGAAGGATTCTTGATGAGGCTGTCTCCTGAGGTAAAAAGATTTTTTATTTTTTTTTGTTTTTGCGAATAACTATAATATATAGCTCGTCCGGAAAGTCGCTAGTTATTTTTGGCCTCTGCACTGTGCAAAAAATGGGTGCGAGCGACAGCCGAAAAAAGCCTATTGCACGGTGCAAAAAGCAAGAAATTGCACGGTGCGAAGTGAACTTTTGTTTTCTCACAGTGCATATCGCAGAAGTCACTCCAGCGACTTTACGAACGGACTAGTATAGTATGATTATTGTTTAACGGCGTGCTCAAAGTGCGATACTCACATTTTCAAGAAACTTGACAAAAATTTTGATAAATTTTTCCTAAGACGCGCTTTGCAGAAACGATGCAGATTTTTCGGTTGGCGAAATTGCGACATTTTTCGCGAAATTGCGACATTTTTATGTTTCATGTCATATCTTCCGCTCAGGACTGGCGAGAATAGATAAAAACCAGTTTTTTCTCTGACCCCTCTCCCCGTTTCTCATGCTCTCTCGGCCGAAATGCTCTCCCGCGTTGAATATCGTGGCCGCGGCTAAAAAGCAAGAGCTAAAACGTTCAGGAATTGCCCTTTCTCTGACAAATGTACAAAATTTACATTTGTAAATTTTAATCTGAGCGTCGCACTTGGAAGCCTGCTCTTGTTAGACTAGCTTTATTTACTGATATGTTCAAAGATTTTTTGATGATTTTTTTCAGGTTCAAAACAAAATTTTCTACAGATTTCCGGTGCCCGAACTGATGACATTGCACCAGAAATTCAATGAAAATTCTGTTTTGCGCTCTCAGAACCATCGATTTAGACGAATATGCCTAATTAACGAGCTGGTCCTGGAGACTCCCGAAGTTTCCTGGCTAAAATATTTTATCAAGTAAGTTAACGAACGAAACTTACAGGGGAAATACCCGAAGTTCGATGCTCGGTTTTTGATGAAACTTTTCACGAATTTAGTATCAATATTTCTAAGACATATGCGAGACTCCTAACTCGCGCTTTGCAGAAACGACCGAGATTTTTAGATCAAAAGTTGGCAAAATGTGACACTTTTTTGCGAATTTTGACATGAAAAGTTTCATGCCTATTTCTACCATAGAAAGCAATGTTTCCACAAAAAATTTAATTTTTCTGCGCGAAACTGGCCAAGTTAAGGCCAAAAAGTGTTTCTCTCTGTGACCGCCCTCCGCGTTTCGCGTACTCTCTCGTCCGCAAAGATCGTTAAATATCTCGGCTGAGCCTGCAAAGCGCGAGCTAAAATTTTCAGGAATTGATAGGTGACGGATGCGTAAAGTGTGTGCAAAATTTAAAGAAAATCTGAGCGTTGCACTTGGGCTACTTCCCTTGTACGTTTCAAGAAACCTTAGATAATGTTCTGCCCGTATTTTAGAGTTCTGAACAATTTAAAAAACGCGATTCAAATCCATGGAATTTCGGCCGGCCTGGATGAGAGGAAGCCAATGGGAGAAGCGAATCTCTTTGTGCATATGCACAACTGCCTACGGAATCGAAACAGAATGGTGACCGGCGTTAACAAGGCGCTAGAATTCGAAATAAAGCTCAGAGTTCCGAAAGAGGCCGCGTTGCGACGCTTACAAGGCTCCGAAACCGAAGAAGAAACGTTGATGATTGGGCAGAAGCACGACAAAGTTTGTCTATCGTTAGTTCCGAACCGGAGTATACAACTGCACACGGATGCATGGCAGGAGCATAGGTATTCGTTCAAGGTGAGCATTTAAAACCTCCGATATTGTTTACTTGACTTTTGTAACTTCGGAGTTTAAAAGTACGACCAATTGAAGAAACCATGCCTTGGGATGAGCGGTAAGAATGGCCTAACAGTGGAAGTATTCCAAGTGCAACGTTCAGATTTTAAAAAAACTTTAGACACACAGCCGAGATAACCAGCAATCTTTGCGGTCGAGATAGTATGCAAAACGCGGAGAGCGACGCGAGACACGTCAAATCGAAAAAGCAAGAGCGAGGCAAGTCAAATTGAGAAGGAAACTCTTCAAATTGGCTTTTCGTCCTAAGATTTATTGGAAAAATTATTTTAAAATTTCCCCGCTAGGTATTACCGGTCAAAACAAGTCCGAATCCATACAGCTTGAAAATGGTAAACTCAGTCAAAAAAAGGGAAAAACGTTCCTTATTCTGACCACAACAAAGGTACTCTGCGAACTGCGAAAAAGCAAGAGCGAGGCACGTCAAATTGAGAAGGGAACTCTTCAAATTGGCTTTTCGTCCTAAGATTTATTGGAAAAATTATTTCAAAAATTTCTCGCTAGGTATTACCGGTCAAACCAAGTCTGAAAAGAACCTATATAGCTTGAAAATGGTAAACTCACTCAAAAAGGACCTGGTTTTTGCCAAATTGTACAAGAAATCGGTCAAAAAAAACTTCTCGGATCCTATATTTGTGACGAAATGCCAAGAGTTCCAACCCTCTTGCTTTTTCGATTTGACGTGCCTCAGCTCGAGATGGCCGTATTTGGACCAGTAGTTACACTCTCTAAGGTCTCGGTTGATAATTTTAGAAATGACAAGACAAATTTCCATGCTTTATTCCACATTTCTTGCGGACTTACTAATAATTTCGAGGTATCTCTTCTCTTTCCTTCAAAACGCGAGCTACGACTCTCGCATTTCTCACAGAAAGAATCATTCTAAATTTCCGCCAAGTTTCCGTGAAATCTGAGCATCACACTTTGAGTACTTCCGCTGTAAATTGCTAATATTTCTATTGTTCCTAAGCCCACATTAAAGGGCCAGAACAGCTACTTTTTAAATGCGCGTTTTACGGCGTGAAACGAAATGTCAAAAAAGTTTTTTATGTCCTGCAGCGAAAACAAAGGCGGCAGAGTTGCAAAGTAAAATAATTATTAGTAAGCATGTACAATGTCACCATTATTTTTTCCGTTGTTATTGGTACAGTAGACAAAGAAACTTTTTGGACATTTCGTTTCCACGCCGTAAAAAGCGCAATTCAAAAGCAGCTGTACCGCCCCTTTAATGATATACCGATAGCCATGTGATCGGGCAGGTCGACTTTAGCAAAAGCTATCATTTTCCAGCTGAAATAAGCCCGACCGAGGAGTTTTTTTGTGTCCTGCAGCGAAAACAAAGGTGGCAGAGTTGTAAACAGTAAAATAATTATTAGTAAGCATGTAAAATGTCACCATAATTTTTTCATGCCGTTATTGGTACAACAGACAAAGAAATTTTTTAGACATTTCGTTTCCACGCCGTAAAAAGCGCAATTCAAAAGTTGCTATATGTACTGTCCCTTTAATCAAACGCCTGAGGCAAACAAAAAACTTTCGGTCTTCAGTTGCATACGTTACAGTTTTTTGCACCCTCCGAAGTTATCTTCAGTGTAATTTCAGCTAAATGCTTATGTTGAGCAGTCCGCCTTCTACTACGACAGTCAAACAGAAACGGTATATTTTACAAACCTTTCCCACGTCCTGAAGGTTTACAGAAAGACCGTAACGGACGATCGGGACGTTGAAGTCGTTGTGGAATCACCGTCTTTGGGGCGATTTTTCATGGCCGTGGACGGGCATCATTTTCATCTCGTTTGCCATAATTCGGAGGGGTTATATGTAATGTACGGCGATCTGAGGGAAAGCCGGTTCGCCCGGAGTTTGTTGCAATGGAAACAGGGATGTGTAAGGAACAGTTCTAGCTATAATTGCTAGCTATATTCATCATGAAAGTTGTAGCGACGAATGTTTTTCAGATTCTAAATATCCACGGAATCGAAGAAACCCTCGTCGTACAACAAAACGACCGCCTTGTCGTATTCAGAAGCAATTTAGAATGCCCACCCAAACTTCTGGACAGGGGCGTGGGTCCCATCGCCGTCATGAACCCGCATTGCATCGCGTTCAACGGGATTGACGCGTTTGGTTATCCGGTGGTGAAGGTGAGCGAAAGTAAAAGGGAAGTACTCCAAGTGCGACGCTCAGATTTTGATAAAACTCGGCACGTTTTTTGACCGTAATTTGCAAATTTTGGGCGGAAAAACTAAATTTTTTTGACAAATTTGTCTTTCCAGGTACGAAAAAAACGCTGAAATTTTTTAAATGCTCGCAAAATATTTCAAAATTAGGACAAAAGAATCTGGGCTGCTTCTGCAAAGCGCGGGCTTCCAATGTGTGACGACAATGCTCTGCCCAACAAAACGTTTATAGAATATTCTATTTGTTGCCCTTAGAGTGCAAATAAGTGAGAAAAAGTGCACAAAACCAGCAAGGTCAGGTCTTTTTGTCCTACAACATACGAAGGAAGTACCCCAAGTGCAACGCTCAGATTTTGACAAAACTTGGCACAAATTTAATATTATCTTTTCTACGACATATACAAAACTTCTAGCTCGCGCTCTGCAGAAACGACCGAGATTTTCAGATCGAAAGTTGGCGAAAATGTAACACTTTTTGCGATTTTTTTACGAAAAATTTCATGCCTATTTAGAGGGTAATTTCATATCATAGAGAGTAATGTTTCCACGAAAACTCCAGTTTTCCGGACGAAGCTAGCATAGTTTTGGCCAACAAGTGTCTTTCTCCCAAAAATGTTTTTTTTGACCGCCCTCCGCGTTTCGCGTGCTCTCTCGGCCACAACGACCGGTGAATATCTCGGCTGCGCCTGCAAAGCGCGAGCTAAAATTTTCAGGAATTCATATGTGGCCTATGCTTGGCGTGTGTGCCAAATTTAAAGCAAATCTGAGCGTCGCACTTGGAGTACTTCCCTTGTAAAAAAAAATTTAAATTAATTTTTTTAAGACATAACTGAGACTTTTAGCTCGCGCATTGCAGAAACGCCGGACATTTTCAGATCGAAAGTTGGCAAAAGTGTGGCACTTTTTTGCGAATTTAGGTATGAAAAATTTCATACCTATTTTTACCATAGAGGGTAATTTTTCCACAAAAAATCAATTTTTTTCGCGCGAAACTGGCAAAGTTATGGCCAAAAAGCGTTTTCTTCTCTGACCGCTCTCCATGTTTTCCGCGCTCTCTAGGCCACAAAGATCGTTGAACATCTCGGCTGCGCTTGGAAAGCACGAGCTAAAATTTTCAGGAATTCATACGTGGCTTATGTATGACGTGTGTGCAAAATTTAAAGACGTTTCCACAAAAAATCCAGTTTTTCCGGACGAAATTGGTAAAGCTAAAGCCAAAAAGCGCTTTTTCTCTCTGACCGCTCTCCGCATTTGGCGTACTCTCTCGGCCAGATCGTTGAATATCCCGGCTGCGCCTGCAAAGCGCGAGCTAAAATTTTTTAGGGATTGATATTTGGCCGAGTCACAAATGGTGTGCAAAATGCAAAGCAAATCTGAACATTGGCCATGCGGCGTTTGCGCGTATTAAACAGCGAATTTGCAGATTCTCCGAAAAACCAAAAACGGCGTGATAGTCAACATGATACGAAACGAAGGCAAGCAAATTCGGAGGTACGCCAATCAGATTGTCGGAATTATGCAACAAGATGTCTTATTTGTATATTTAATTGAAGACGACAAACCCGATCCCTCGCTTTTGTTTGAGGTCAATCCCGGGCCTCAACCGCCGCGAGGAAACATTTATTCGTTGTATGGGAGGTAGCAATAACTTACCATTTACACTCAAGCCTCTGTATAACAAATCACAAGGGCAAACAAAAATTGTATTGTAATTAGTTTTAAAAAAAAATCGCTGAAGTAATTTTTGGCGTAGCACTGTGCAATTTCTTGCTTTTTGCACCGTGCAATAGGTTTTTTTCGGCTGTCGCTCGCACCCTGACAGTTTTTTGCACAGTGCATATAGCAAAAATTACTCCAGTGACGTTTTGAACGTACGTTTGTTTTGTTGTCTAGGGTTGTTGTACAGAGGTTTCAAATTATTTTGTAATACTGTAGCTAATTAATTTTTTTTTTGATTATTTTGTGAAATAAAGCGGTTTGAATATTTTATTTTGATTTAATCATTTTTAAAATTATTTAAATAAAATTTCAATTACAGAGAAGAGCAGAAGAAAATATATTGTTTGGTAAAATTTCTGCTCCAAAAACAAACTTGGATTACGCAATAATTCTTGATTTTTTCTGTTATAAAAGAAAAGGAAGAACTGTTTGCCCAACGTGTCACTATAATTTACTCCCAGTATGATGGCCATGACAGCTCAGGAAGCCCTCAATCTGCTGCGAAGGTACCCTGCAGAGGTAATGTTTTTTTTATATTTTTTTTCTTTTTGGAGTATAATTCATAATTATTAGAGTATAAGAGATGTAGAAGGAAGCGAACTTAGAAAATTATTTTCTCAGAATTTTTCGAGATTTTTGTAAAAAATTTGCATTTTTATAACAAATTTGAAATAAAACATGTTTAGAAGATTGTTGTATATCTTAAACTTTCAGTTTATGATTTTCTGGCTATCTTGGCGTGTAAAAATTTTCATAAAAGACTTAAACCCTCTACATAGACATTCTCTGTAAAGCAACAGCAACACCCGCACTGGCATAACTCCAAATTTTAATTTACATTTTACTTTTGTTCAGATCCGTA
This sequence comes from Bursaphelenchus mucronatus, assembly GCA_025436335.1. Taxonomy (NCBI): domain Eukaryota; kingdom Metazoa; phylum Nematoda; class Chromadorea; order Rhabditida; family Aphelenchoididae; genus Bursaphelenchus; species Bursaphelenchus mucronatus. The sequence goes on from VUOU01000036.1 coordinate 40,373, forward strand.
TTCAAATTTTGAACCACTCCAAAGCCAACGATGTCGTCCGTCTATTTACCAACTCCGGGACCGAAGAAGACAAGAATATGATCCTGGTTGCGCAGAATCTCCGGTTCATGAAGATTTGTTTTGTTAATGAAATTATCGAAAAACTTCCGAAAGAAGACTGGTTAACAGTGTTCATGAAGTGAGTTTTTACGACTTTTATTTATTTTTGTTATTTTTTTTGATTTTTCTACAATTTTTTGAATGATTTTTTATTTTTAAACATTTCCAGCGCCATAAAGTTCCTCAAAAAGAATTGCGACCGTTACGGAAACTGCTATAAATTTGGAAATGGTGCAGGTGCCGAAAATATCAATCATTTTCTCAACTGGTATGTTCAATGCCCTTTTGGCAGGCCTCGAACGAGAGCAGTAGAAGTCAACGTCACGTTGGATGCTCCGATTTTGGATCGGCCGGCGCTGCGACATATCCAAAATAATTCGATGTCTTACGCAGCGACGCGTCGAAACGGGCATCAGGAACTTCTCGAAGTGTGCACAACGAGTTGTCAAAGTGCAAAAGCCCTGACGAAGTGTTCGCAGAAGTTCAAGGCAAATTTTAAGGTAAGTTTGGGAGGGAGTTTTAGGGTCAAAGGTTTAGGCCGTCTTAGCCTAATTGCACAGTGCAAACGCATAAAAAATGCAATTTTTTATTTAAATTTTTTTTATTTATTCTTTTTTCAGATGTCCGGAGATCTCGAGAATTCCGCGTTTTTCTACGATTCTCAAACGGAAACCATCTATTTCACCTCGTTCCAAGAGGAAACTTTTGTCTACAAGAAAAATTGACAAGCAATCAGCCTGAAACAGCAGTCCTACACACTTCGTTGACTGGGAAATTTTATATCGCAGTTGACAGTCATCATTTTCATCTGGTTTGTCATGACGGCGTTGATTTATCTATGGTCTACGCAGATCTCACAACAGGGCAAATGTTGGTAAAAGCCATCAGCTACCAAACCGGATGGTAGGAAATATTTTTAAATTTTTCAAAATTCGAAAAAAATTATATTAAAAATTCTCAAAAAAAAAATATATTATTGTACCAAAATATTATATTTCAGCTTTAAAAACATCCATGCATTTGGCACACATTTGGTTTTGGAAAGGAAATGAGGAGCGTTTTGATCATAAAACGTGTTTTGAAGCAGAAGAAAATGCACAAGAATTGAGGTTGGAATGCAACCATCATTACTTCTAAACTCATCGAAGACTTCGGTTTCATCAGACAATGCGATGTTCCAAAACG
>VUOU01000037.1:0-41121 GCA_025436335.1 Bursaphelenchus mucronatus
AAAGCCTCCGTCCGCACGGTGCAGTCGAACCTTGAAAGCCGACTGCACCGTGCGCCAAGACTCTGTCCTCAAGTTGCACTGTGCGGTCCAACTTTTGAATCAGTCTGCACAGTGCAGACAAGAAACTTTTTGCGACAAAGCTCCGTCGCACTGTGCAGTCGAACTTTTGAGGTCTGCACTGTGCAGACGAAATTGGTTTATGCACTGTGCGAATTTCATTTTTTTTGCGCACAGTGCAGACGCCATTTTTTTTCGCACTGTGCGACCGACTCGTTCTGTCGCAAGGACGACTAATTTTTTCGCACAGTGCGAAATCTTGCGTTGCACTGTGCAACAAGACATTTTTCACCTTCGCACGGTGCAGTCTAGCTTCAAAAGCCAACTGCACCGTGCGCCAAGACTCTGTCCTCAAGTTGCACTGTGCGGTCCAACTTTTGAATCAGTCTGCACAGTGCAGACAAGAAACTTTTTTTGCACCGTGCAAAGAATTTCTTTTCTCAGCGACAAGAATGATCATGCACCGTGCAAAATAAAAAAAATTTTTTTCCGCACTGTGCAGACGAAATTTTTATGCACTGTGCAAATTTCATTGTTTTTTGCGCACAGTGCAGACACCACAATACTTTCGCACTGTGCGACCCACTCGTTCTGTCGCAAGACGAATCTCGCGTCGCACTGTGCAGTAAGAAGCTGTTTCTTTTGCACGGTGCGGTGAGGGAATTTTGGATTGCACAGTGCGTAAAAACGGGTTCTTCTTGTCGTTGCACTGTGCAAACAAAGATTGTAGCGCACTGTGCGGTGATTTCTTGGCGAAAGGGACGGAAAATAAAAAAAAAATAGAAAAAATGTGTCATGATGACATTTCAATTTTGATTTTTTTTTGCGATTTTTTGTTCAAATTTATATCAGACCATAAAAAATTTCAAAAAAAAAAAAAAAAAAAAAAAAAAAAATTCACCATTCTCCAAAAATGAATTTATACGCCTCCGCCGGAGTGCATCCATTCCCATCCACCGCCGACACAACAACTCTGTATTCGGGGCCACCTGGAAGTTGGCCCTGCTCAGCGCCACACTATCTTCTCCGTCCACCTCGAACGTGTGCATGACGTCGTTGGCGCGAAACACTTCGATTCGAATGGTTTGAGCGACGCCGAACTCGGGCGGGTCCCATTCGAAGATTTGGTAGTGGCGATTCGCGATATTCACGCGCACATTGCGCGGGGCCGACACCGACACCGGGATTACGGTGAGTTTGGCGACACTGAACAGCTGCGGGCTGCCGTAGTCGAAGGCGACCAGCTTCAGTTCGTAGGGCTTGTACAACTGCAAGCCCGACTTCATCGACTTGCGCACATTTAGGCTCCCGTTCTTGTGCAGCGTCCAATAATCGGCCAAACTCGGATCCGACTCCATTGGGATCACGGTAAGTGGAGTTGGGAGTTGTAGATGATGGGATCGTTGTCCGCGACCATTGCCCGCCCGACCTCCAGGCCGGGCCGCAACGAAACCGGCGCGTAGAACTTGTAATGATCGGAGGAGAATTTGGGCGGATGACGATTGCGACGGGTGACGTGAAGCGAAAAGGTCAAGGAACGCATCTGAAACAACCTTTTTTTGCTATTTTTGACAATTTTTTTATGAGAATTGACAAATTTTTGCTTTTGAAATTTTTAAATTTTTTCACACTGCACAGTGCAACAAAACAAGAATTTTTTATTCACTGTGCGGTCCAAAAAAAATGTTCTCACAACAGTGCAAGAAACACAAATTCTTATTGCACTGTGCGGTCCAATAAAATTTTCTGTCACTGCACAGTGCAAAAAAACACAAATTTTTATTGCACTGTGCGGTCTAACAGACGGGTTTTCTCGCCGCACTGTGCAAAAAAACACAAATTCTAATTGCACAGTGCAATTCAAACATCGCGTTTCTCGCTGCACTGTGCAACAAAACACAAATTTTTATTGCACTGTGCGTTCCAAAAAAAATGTTCTCACCGCACAGTGCAAGAAACCACAAATTTTATTGCGCTGTGCAGTCCAAAACACGGTTTTCTCGCTGCACTGTGCAACAAAACACAAATTTTTATTGCACTGTGCGTTCCAAAAAAAATGTTCTCACCGCACAGTGCAAAAAAAACACAAATTTTTATTGCACTGTGCGTTCCAAAAAAATGTTCTCACCGCACAGTGCAAGAAACCACAAATTTTTATTGCGCTGTGCAGTCCAAAACACGGGTTTTCTCGCTGCACTGTGCAACAAAACACAAATTTTTATTGCACTGTGCGTTCCAAAAAAATTTTCTGTCACTGCACAGTTCAAAAAAACACAAATTCTAATTGCACTGTGCGGTCCAACAGAGGGGCTTTCTCGCGCACTGTGCAACAAAACACAAATTTTTGTTGCACTGTGCGTTCCAAACATCGCGTTTCTCGCTGCACTGTGCAAGAAAACACAAATTCTTATGCACTGTGCGGTCTAAAAAACGGGGTTTCTCGCTGCGCTGTGCAATTAAAAAAATCGTTTGCACTGTGCAAACTTTTCACACTTTTTTTTGCACAATGCAGTCCAATAAAAAATGTTGTTTTTCTCGCACGGTGCAATTTTTGCGACAAAAAATTCAAAACTTGCACTGTGCGATAATTCAAGAAATCAAAGGTTGCACAGTGCAGCCAGAAACGATTTTTGCACAGTGCGGACATGAAAGTTTTTTTGCACCGTGCAAAATAATTTCTTTCTTAGCGACAAAAGTTATGCACCGTGCAATTGGAGAAATTTTGGTTTTCGCACTGTGCAGTCGAAAGAATTTTGATGCACCGTGCAACTGGAGAAATTTTGGTTTTCGCACTGTGCAGTCGAAAGAATTTTGATGCACCGTGCAATTGGAGAAATTTTGGTTTTTGCACTGTGCAGTCGAAAGAATTTGTCATTGCACTGTGCAGACAAATGAAAAACTTTTTCACCGCACCGTGCAATCAAAAATTATTTTTGATTGCACAGTGCAAATAAAAATTACCGTATAAAATTACTGTATAAAAATTTTAAAAAAAATATTGTGCGATAACAACCAGCCCTTACCATGTTCGAAGCACACATCAAATGCAATGTTCCATATTGCATGGGTGCGGCGGAGCTGGGCACTTCCTTTGTTGTCATGAATATCAGCAACGAGGTGTCAAATTCGATCCAATCGACTTCGGTGTCCAATTGGGCAAAGCAATTCTTCATATCGCGCAAGACACGATCGAACGCCTCGTTCAGCGTGGCTTTTGTCCCCGGAGGGGCATTTTCGTATATTCGAATTTCGTAGACTTCTGAAACGAAAGTTTTCGAGTTTTTCGCTGAGAAATGGTCAAATTTTGGAGTAAATTTTGATGAAATTTCAAAAAAAATCAGCTCAAATCTATTGAAATTAATACTACTTCGTCCGGTAAGTCGCTGGAGTGATTTCCGCGACATGCACTGTGCGAAAAACAAAATTTCCCTTTGCACTGTGCAGTTTTTTGCGTTTTGCACCGTGCAATAGGCTTTTTTGGGCTGTCGCTTGCACCCTGACTTTTTTCGCACAGTGCAAACATAAAAATTAGCAAGACAGATTAATACATGCCTCAGGCAGATCATTCTCACAAATTTCCATTTTGAAAATCGCAAAAAAAAGAAATTTTTTGGCCGATTTCGGCCGAAAATCTCGATAATTTTTGCGATAAGCAAGTTAAAAATTTTGTATGCGACCCAAAATTACCGTAACCAAAATTACCGTACTCAAAATCACCATAACCCAAAATTACAGTAATCCAAAAATAAAAACAAAAAATCCATCTTACCGGTCGTATTATCGGTTTGTTTGAAGGCCAACGTCTTTGTCATTAGCATCACGGCAACCGTCAGCATTTCCATCCACCATTTTATCTTCACAGTCCCCATTTTTGGCTTCGAAAGATTTGTCTTCTATTTCTCTCGCGTCTCTCGACGTCTCGCACTCTCTCGCTCTCGGGAAATGTTTTGGAAATTGGCGGAAATCCCGGAAAGGGCGCTGAAAAACAAAGGATTTATTGAAAGAAACTTTCTTTGGCTTCCTGTCCAACCATTTTTCGACGCGAAATTGTAAAAGTAGCGGAGAATTAGTAAAGCAGCGAAAAAATGGGTGTAATGTACTACTACTCCGTCCGGAAAGTCGTTGTAGTTATTTTTGCGACGTGCACTGTGGAAAAAAGGTCAAGGTGCAAGCGACAGCCGAAAAAAAGTCTATTGCACGGTGCAAAAACCAAGAAATTGCACAGTGCGGAAAAAAATTTGTTTTCGCACAGTGCGTGTTGCCGGAATCACTCCAGCGACATTACGGACGGAGTAGTAAGCCGTTAAAAAGATTTTAAACAGCGCTAAATCATTTTCAGGATCAACTGGAGCCGCACAGTGCAACGGGAACGTTTGTTTTCGCACAGTGCATGTCGCGGAAATCACTGCAACGACTTTACGGACGGACTCGTACAATCAAGGTTCGGAAGGGAAGCGCAAAAAGTGCGACGCTCCAATTTCTTTGAGTATCTGTTAAAAAAACTTTATCATTTTTTTGTGCTCCAAGTGCGACGCTCAGATTTTGACAAAATTTGGCACAAATTTTGAATAATTTTTTTTCAGAACATTTTTTTTCGAGAGTTTTCAAAATTTTTGAAATAAAAAAAAAAATTTTGGATTTTAAAATGAAAATTTTACCTACTAGTTCGTCCGTAATATCGCTGGAGTGATTTCCGCGACATGCCGCGACGCGAAAGGCCTATTGCACCGTGCAAAAGGAACTTTTGTCTTCGCACAGTGCATGTCGCCGAAATTACTTGAGCGATTTTACCAGTATGCTTTTTTGGTTGTCGCTCGCACCCTGAAGTTTTTTGCACAGTGCAAAAGGAACTTTTGTCTTCGCACAGTGCAAATCGCTGCAGCACTTTACGGACCGACTAGTACTAATATTAGAAGTATAATACGAGAAAAAAAAATTTGCATACCTAGCAGATATGTAACAACGGGTCTTACCGAAAAAATCAAAACAAAAATTCAAAATTCGAATTTCCCGCCTTTTTTGGCATTCTGTTCTAACGGTCGATAGAGACAGTAGAATGTTCCAAAAAATCTGCAAAGTTAGGTAAGATACGGTGTTCTCTCCGTCTTGGCTTACTTATGTTACGACACCCTCAATTTCGAGGAAAAATTTATATGACACATGAGGATTAATATAGAAAACTCAATCTTTTTGCTGATACCATGACCAAAAATTAAAAAAAATCAAGAAAAACCATCAAAATGGGGTACGCAATTTAAAAATTACAATTTTAGTACATTAAGATTTGAAAATTCCAAATTTCCCGCCATTTTTGGCGTTCTGTTCTAATGGTCTATAGGAACGGCAAAGCACTTCACACCTTGCGAACATTTGGTAGGATACGTTTTTTTTTTGATTGGCTTACTCATGTTACAATATACTCAATTTCGAGGAAAAATTTATATTACACATGAGGATTAATATAGAAAACTCAATCTTTTTGCTGATACCATAACCAAAAATTAAGAAAATGCAGGAAAAACAATCAAACTAATACACGCAATTTAAAAATTACAATTTTAGTACATTAAGATTTGAAAATTCCAAATTTCCCGCCATTTTTGGCATTCTGTTTCAAGCGTTGGAAATGGTTGGCAAAAAATAAATTAGAAGAAAAAACGTACTACCCGTGGCCAAAGCAACGTATTTTACCTCTAAATAAAGTCCGTTCCAAATTTCCGACCTAAATTTATATTACACTTGACATCTGATCTCAGAATCTCCAAACTCTGCCCCGGGATATCCCAAAAATCCTAGAGATTCTGGAAAGCAGGCCCTCAGGGCTTTGCCAGAAATTTTCCGCCCTCAAAATTCCTTTGGTCCGCAAATAAAAACAAAGTTTTTTGGCGTGGAAAGCCAATTCGCCCCGAGGCGCTTTCTACCTGTTTCTTTTCACCAATCACAAGTGGAGCGTTATTTGCGGTGCAAAAGTCAGTGGCCAAATATGGCCACAGAGATTTTTAAAAACGTTTTTTGGCCGAGGGAATTGTAAAAATAGTAATTACTTTTTATGGAGATAAATTGTAAAAAAAATGTTATAAAAAGTAGTGAAATCAATGTAAATTTATGTAACTCAGATTTAAAAAATCAAAAAAGTACTTAATAACAACAAATTTTAAAAAAAAAGTGCCATAACACGCACTGTGCAATGTTTTCTTGTTCACCGCACCGTGCAGTGAACTTATTTCAGCAGCACTGTGCGTTTTCATTAATTTGCACTGTGCGAAATGACTCAAAAATTGACTGCACAGTGCAGAAAACAAAGCTGTATTTTGCACCGTGCACAAACTTGTCGCTCTCCTCACCGCACCGTGCGTTCCGTCTGACTGCACAGTGCGGTGGATTTTTTTGATTTTTCGCTGCACAGTGCAACTCAAAAAAAAATTTCGACTTGAAATGGTAATTTCAGCCCATGTACAGCTAATATTTACATGAAAATTCAAATTTATCCCCATATTTCCCCCATAAAACACTAGTTATATTACTTTACCCACAAAAATTCATTTTTCCCCGAAATGCCCTCAGGGCACGGTATGACAAAACCAAAATTAGCCGAAAATGTAGAGCGGGAAATGTGTGTTATACGGGCGTATAAAGCTTGCATGAGTAAATGCACTTAGGGGCCGCCGGTAAACAGGAAAACGGCCAGGTTTTGATGACCGACGCCTTTAATTGGCACCTTTGAATTTTCGCTTCGAAGAGAGTGCAATGAAGGAGAAACACCTTGAGAAAAATTAAGCGAGATCAAACATGGCTAAGTCGGTGTTTCACAACGCACTTTACCCAATTCATCAAAAACAATTGACTGCACAGTGCAAAAAAGTCTTGTTTTGCACAGTGCAGTCACCTTTAGGTAAAAAAAACGTCGCAAAACATTTTCAACTGCTTTTTCATCAATTTCAAAGCTTGTAGATGCGTAACAGAGTCCCACAAGATTCCTCATTTTGAAAAAAAAAACCCTAAATTTTGAAAAAATCACAATTTTATGACTAAAACAATATAAAAAGCGATTAAAATCGGAAAAGAAGCCCTTTTCCGATAAATCTTCTAGTTGCTATGTGCCAAACGAGCATAAACGACGCTTCGTTGGATAATAAATCATCACGAGGACATCCCAAATCGAGATCTTTATCAGTCCACTTATAAGGTCATGACCTTTTCGAGCCATTGGAACTCGAAAAAAAATTTCGGAGGTAAAAGAAAATAAAAAACGGCGAGTTGAGAGGGATATGCAAATCAAAACGGGGGAAGGGAGGGAATGCGCGGGAAAATCAAAGAAAATTTTGGGGAATTTCGATCGAAATTAGGAGGTAATGGCCAAAAAAGGCAGGTAAACGGGAGAAATATTGCAGCAAAGCTAAAATACGAGACAAAAACGGTCAGAAAGAGACAAAGAACATTGCACAGTGCAGACCTTTGAAACGCACGGTGCAATAAAAAACAATTTTTTTTGCACTGTGCAAGAAAAGCCTTTTGCCGCACTGTGCAAACATATATTTCTTTCGCACAGTGCAACAAAATTAATTTTTGCACAGTGCAGGTCTTTGAAACGCACGGTGCAAACATCGGTTTTACCGCAGTGTGCAAACATCGGTTTTGTCGCAAAAAGTCTCTGCGTGCGATTCCGAAAATATTCCGGCGCACTGTGCGTCCCAAAAATTAAAATTTCCGTTGCACAGTGCGAACATTTATTTATTATCGCACTGTGCGGTGTCACAAACCGTTGCACAGTGCGATCGATGTTTTTTCGACGCACCGTGCAAAAAATGCATTTTTTGCCGCACTGTGCAAACATCGGTTTTGTCGCAAAAAGTCTCTGCACTGTGCGATTCCGAAAATATGCCGCCGCACTGTGCGTCCCAAAAATTAAAATTTCCGTTGCACAGTGCAAACATTTATTTATCATCGCACTGTGCGGTCCCCCAAACCGTTGCACAGTGCGATCGATGTTTTTTCGACGCACCGTGCAAACATCGGTTTTGTCGCAAAAAGTCGCTGCACAGTGCAATTTGAAGAAGTGACCGTTGCACTGTGCAAGTTTGACAAAGGCACAGTGCAATCCAAATTTTTTGCTGCACTGTGCAATGACATAGAAAAGCCACAAACGGCGACTTAAGTATTGTAGTCCAAAATTTAAGGATAAAAAACATTTTAAAATACGAAAATGGTTCTAAAAAGTGGTTTTCAAAAAAAACTAAAATTTACGCAACTTATCTCGGGAATTTCTCGTTTTTCTCTTTGATCGGCACAATCAAATCCCGTTAAAGGTTATCCCAAAAGTCCGTCACGTCTCTCAGATTTCGCGCGTTGGAAGTGACAAGCGTGAAGAATTGGGGGAGAAGCCAATTAATTGCGCAATAAATCATCGGATTTTTTTTTTTTTTGCAAAAAAAGCGATAGGCGGGCCAAAACGCATTGGTAGGTCTGCACTGTGCGCCGTCCCGCAAAAACCTTGTCGCAGACCCTCAAACCGCGACAAAACAAAATTCGGAGTCACGCACAGTGCAAAGTAAATTGTCGGAAAAGAGCGATCAAAGCGTTTGTCGCGCGCTGAAACCGCACAGTGCGTTTTGCATTCGCACCGTGCCGATTGTTTGTTCGTTTGTTGTCGCGCAAAGCCACTTTGCGACGCCGACCGCACCGTGCGAAAACATGTCAAGAATTCTTGGCCCACCTAGTACTACTAGTCCGTCCGAAGAGTCGCTGGGGTGATTTCGGCGACATGCACTGTGCGAAAACAAAACTTTTCTTCGCACTGTGCAATTTCTTGTTTTTGCACAGTGCAATAGGCCTTTTTGGGCTGTCGCTCGCACTCTGACTTTTTTTGCACAGTGCGAAAAATGTCATAAAAATGTCTGCGACAGCCCAAAAAAAGCCATTGCACGGTGCAAAAAGCAGGAAATTGCACAGTGCAAACGGAACTTTTGTTTTCGCACAGTGCAAGTCGCTGAAATGACTCCAGCGACTTTACGAACGGACTAGTATGTCATAGACATCCCGAAACTCCAAAAAAATCTTTTTTTTCTTGGCCATAAATAGAAAAAATATGTTTTTTCTTCATAAACATCTTTTTACAAGCCGAGGAAGCAGCAAAAACCATGGTGAATATGATGAATGGGGGTTATGTGAGGGGCAGTAAGTATGTCACAATAAATGATGTTTTTTGAAGTGTTTTTACTAAGAAAAATAAAAAATTTATAAAAAAAATATAAAAAAATATTTTTTTGGTACTTTACACTACCACTCGCGCCATAAAGTCCGTAGAATTTTATCGCTGATGTCGCGCGGGTGCGGTCGCCCAAAAGTGCATGTCGCTTGGGTAAAAACGGGAAATCGCCGCGACGGCCGCGAAAAATAAACAAAAATGCACCGTGCAAAATTCTACGGACTTTATGTCGCGAATAGTATGTAGTCCGTTCGGAAGGTCGCTGGCGTGATTTCCGCGACATGCACTGTGCGAAAACAAAAGTTCCCTTTTGCACGGTGCAATAAAGTTTGCATTGCACTGTGCAATTTTCATGCACTGTGCGAAAACAAAAGTTCACATTGCACTGTGCAATTTCCATGCACTGTGCAAAAACAAATGTTCCCGTTGCACGGTGCAATAGGCTTTTTTCGGCTGTCGCTCGCACCCTGACCTTTTTCGCACAGTGCAAACACCAAAAATCACTCCAGCGACTTCGCGGACGGACTAGTACTCTACCTTCAAACGTCTCCTCCGCTTTTCAGGAACATGATCTTCTCCACGCTCCAGTTGATCTGCACCTTGCTGTCGCTCGCAACCTGACCTTTTTTTGCACCGTGCAAACACAAAAAATCACTCCAGCGACGTTCTGGAGCGATTAGTATGTTGCGCTTTGCAGAAAACGCAGATATTTTCAGAATAAAAATTAAAAAATCCCAAAAAAAATATATTTTTCTTTTTTTTCTATTTTTTCCTCAAAAACCCGCAAAAAATGCAACTTTTCCGACGCCCTCGTATAACATGTCAACCCATAATACTTCACAAACCCCTCTGGATAAAAAAACGGATCCATTTCAAAGCTGTCAGTCGAGATTTCCGTCCCGTTCAAATGGACCGCAAAACAGCGAAAAAGGATAATCGAAAAGCGACGGCCGGTTATTATTGCCTGTGGAAAAAAACAAGTAAAGGGTATCCCCAAAAAAATATATATAAAACAGCATTCGAAATGAAGGAAGATTGTTGCATAAAAACTGGTTCGATTGGAAAAACAATGGGAAGCACAGTAAAAAGTAATGAGAAATTGATATGACGCCGTTTCAAAGGTCCCGTAGACTTTTTGTCGCGCCGCACAGTGCATTTTTCCTCGCTTTGCACGGTGCGCGCGCCTTTTTGAAGCATTTTGCACTGTGCAAACCTTAAAAATGCCGTTTGCACGGTGCAAAAGGTCAAATGCACTGTGAGAAATGTGCACTGTGCGTCCCGCGACAAAAGCTCACTTTTCCGCACTGTGCTTAAAAAACTCTCCATTTTGCACTGTGCACTGTGCATGTACGCGCCCCTTTTTGAAGTATTTTGCACTGTGCAGACCTCAAAACTCCCGTTTGCACTGTGCGAAATTCCCGCAGCGACGTAGTTGAAACAAGCTTACGGCGATATTTCGATTGCACAGTGCAAAAGGTAAAATGCACTGCGAAAATGTGCTTTTTGCACGGTGCATAGTAAAAAGTGGGTTTGTCGCACAGTGCGGACCAAAAAATGACTTCTTGTGTGTCCGTCGCAAAAAGACAGCCAATTTCATGCACTGTGCGAAACAAAAATATGGGCTTTACGCACAGTGCAATGATAAAGTGCGTAGACTTTTTTCCGCACCGCACAGTGCATTTTTTTCTCTTTTTGCACGGTGCGGGCGCCTTTTTAAAGCATTTTGCTCTGTGCAAACCTCAAAAATTTCGTTTGCACTGTGCAAAATTCCCGCAGCGACGTAGTTGAGAAAAGCTTGCCGCACAGTGCAAGAAATATTGAACTCGTCGCCGCACAGTGCAAGAAATATTGAACTCGTCGCTGCACGGTGCAAGAAATAATAAACTCGTCGCCGCACAGTGCAAGAAATAATAAACTCATCGCCGCACGGTGCAAGAAATGATCAACTTGCCGCACAGTGCAAAAAGCCATCAAATCGCACAGTGCTCCAAAACAAATTTTTCAGAATTTCGGTTGCCGGTTCGTCGTTATCGCACAGTGCAAAAAGACGATTGGTTTGCACTGTGCGTAGGATGTGTCTCCGCACTGTGCGTCGGAGAAGAAAGTAAGTGTCTGCACAGTGCAAAACAAAAACTGGGGTTGTCGCACAGTGCGGAGGAAAAATGATTTCATGTGGGTTCGTCGCACTGTGCTGAAAGGGAAACTGATTTCATGCACTGTGCAACACAAAAAAATGGGTTTGACGCACAGTGCAATGTTGAAATATTTGGGCACTGCACTGTGCGAAAAAACAGAAAGCGCGTTTGCTGCACAGTGCAGACAAATTTTTTTAATTTTTGCACTGTGCAGCCAAATTTTTTGGTTTTAAATATAAAACACTGTTGTATATAAGACATAACTAGTCTAAATTGACTACTTTCTAGCAAAAGACTTGTAAAATTTTGTTTTCTTCTCCGAAACAAGTCCACTTTCATATGATACCACTTCTCTACGACTATAAAACATGGAAATAAAGATGAAACCCTGCCCATAAAATTTATCCCCCCCCCCCCATGCTCAATATGTATTGATCCGTCGCGTAAAAGATCTCCGTCTTGGGTATTCACCGGGTTAATTGCCCTCGGAACGGGCCCATTGTCTCTAATTGGGGCTCGTCTTCGCTTCTCCCATTACCTGTTCCGAGAGTCGCTTTTCGGAAACAACGACGTCTTTCGGGGTGGGGGTTTTATCGGCCGAAATTTATTATTTCCCTCCCTGCCACAACAGATGTTGTTTTAGGCAAATTATCCGGCGACAAAAGAACGCCGGCGATTTGAAAAATTGAGATAAATAGTGTGCATTTTGAAAAAAAAATATGTGCAAAAATTTGCATATAATCTACTAGTCCCTCCGTAAAGTCGCTGGAATGATTCCCGCGACATGCACTGTGCGGAAACAAAAGTTCCCTTTGCACTGTGCAATTTTTTGCGTTTTGCACTGTGCAATACGCTTTTTTCGGCTGTCGCTCACATTTTTATGACATTTTTCGCACAGTGCATGTCGCCGAAATCACCCCAGCGACTTTCCAGACCAATTAGTCAAAAAATTCATTTAATTTTTTTTGATTTCGCACTGTGCGCATGAGAACAAAATTTTGCACAGTGCAAAAGAAGGCTTCTTTCTGCAGTGTGCAAAAAGTTGCAACATAATTCTGCACCGTGCAAACATTTGCGACAAAATTCTGCACCGTGCAACAATTGAGACATAATTCTGCACCGTGCAAACATTTGCGACATAATTCTGTGCTGTGCAAAAATCTGCGACAACATTTTGCACTGTGCAAAAATTTGCGACATAATTCTGCACTGTGCAAAATTTTGCGACAACACTTTGCACTGTGCAAGAAAAAAATAACAAATCAGTTTTTCGCGCACTGTGCGTTCTTTCTTATTTTTTGCACCGTGCAATCGGAATTACATAATGGCACTGTGCAAAAGATTTCGTCGCGAGTCTTTCGCGCACCGTGCATTGCGCTTTGGTTCATTTCGCACTGTGTAATCGAAATTGCGTAACTGCACAGTGCGTTTTTTTATCGGGCCGCACAGTGCGGGAAGTATTTGTATTGTGCCGCACAGTGCGGGAGATTTTTGCACTGTGCAAAATAATTTGTAATTTTTTTTGCCAAAATTGAAAGAAAATGAGATAAAATCAGGGTAATCTGACTGCGGAAATGTCATAGACGTCTTGCAACGTCAATAAAATGATGAGTTGATTACTTTCGACTTTAAAAATTGAGAAAATTATCCAAAATTTTCGAAATTTCGGAGAAAAAGTAATATTCGAATAGGAATACTGGGAAGAGTGCCCCCTCAACTTGTTTGTGATTCAATTTCGAACACATTCATCAAGCCCGCGACGTTTTGGAGTCCATTTAAAAGAATTTGGAAGACGTTTTAATCCTCTCCAAATACTCCCACTTTGAGACTTTGGAAGTTGTGGAGTAAAAAGTGAAGAAAAATTACTTTTTACGACTGTGCAAAGCTTGGAAAGTATTTAAACGGACCTTTTGGTCCGCCTGTTACGGCTTTATTAAAAATCGGAGCATTTTACCTAGTGAAACTGTGCCTTCCAATACTTGCTTGAAATCTGCACGGTGCAGTCCAATTATAAGCCTATTTTTGCGACTGCACAGTGCAAAAAAAATTTTTTTTAAAATTTTACTGCATTTTTTCAAAAAATGTAAAAAATAATTACCAAACGTACAATGTTTTGCCAACTCCGTCAAAAATTAAGAGCCACTGCTCAATAATTTATATTATTTTAGGCATTTTTTGCCTAAAATAATATAAAAACTCTTGCAAAACTCAAATAATCCATCTTATTTCCCAATAGAATGCATTGTAGGACAATATAAAGCATAGTAAAGCCCTTGACAGCACGCATGCCTTTCAATAACTACATTAACACCCAAAAAAGGGCGTTTTAATACTACAAAACGAATTACAATTTCTGTTTCGGCCTCAAAAAGACAATTTTTTGATTGTGTAATCCTTGTAAAGCCTGTATAAGCAATTTACAATGTATTACGGTGACAAAAAAGCGATATATTATACGAAAATCGAAGATTTTCGTAATTCTTTGTCAAAAAAATTATTTTTAGTAATGAAAAAAGTAAAAAATATCCAAAAACATACATCAATCCCAGCTGACTTGTACTTTCTCTTTATATTTGCCTCATTATAAAGCGCCAAAAGCGGAGGGGGGACAGCTTTTTTCGGAATTAAGAGTCATTGAATGCGCCAAGGAGAGGGAAGAAAGCAATGTTCCGATTGCGCAAATTCCCTTTTATCCGATATTTGAAGGGTCGAGAGGAGAAAAAACAGAAGGTTACGGTAATTTGGAATAATAAGCGGAAAGAAAAATGGAAAAATGGAGGAAAAAGGGGGAAATAAGCGAAAATTTCCATGGATAACATAAATTGATGACCAAAAGAGACCAAAAAATTAGTAAAAAGTCAAAAATAGAGGTGAATATAGCCTTAAACCACTTAATTTTTCAATTTGACACTTTTTTGAACCCATTTCGACCGTTGAAACAGAATGCCAAAAATGGCGGGAATTTAAAATTTGTGAATTTTTAGCTGTAAAATATGAAAAATCAGCAGTTTTATGAATGAATACAAATTTCAGGAACACCAGATAACAAAAATTATTTGTTTTGACCGGTCGAAAAAGAAAAAAGATACCGCACAGTGCAGTTTCAAAGATTTCGTTTTGCACAGTGCAACGGAAAAAATGAAAACGCAAATGGCCATTGCACAGTGCGACAGAGCTAAAAAAAATTATTTGCACAGTGCAGAATTTTGTTTGATTTTTGCACTGTGCAATTCAAAATTTGACTTTTGCATTGTGCAACGGAAAAAATGAAAACGCAAAATGGCCATTGCACAGTGCCACAAAGCCAAAAAAATTTTCTCGCACAATGCAGAAATTAGTCGACCTTTGCACAGTGCGGTTTCACAATTTTTGTTCTGCACAGTGCAGTCAGAAAACAAAAGAAAAAGTCGCCGATTGCACAGTGCAAACAAAAATTTTGTCATTGCACAGTGCAAGAATTTTTCTTCCAAAAAAAACGATTTTAGGCCTAAAATTAGCCTAAAATTGATTGTACTGAATCCGCATATAACGATAAAAATTTTATTTCACTCATTTCCTCTATAAAAATCCCATTTTCACCCCTTCAATTCGATCAAAAACAAAAATTTGTCCCGAATTTGCGTGGAAGAATCGCCAGTCCACGTACACATACTATTATAGCCTCAGGTAGAAGCGAGAAGGGAGAACCCCATTTTTTCATCTCGAATTTGGACCTTCAACCCATGAATTATTTAGGGATGAAAGGCGAGAAAAGTGGGATCCGGCTCCGAAATTCGCCCCCGAAACGTCGCTAGGCCGAAACGAAGGCATAAACACTATCTATCGCGGTGCAAATAACTTTACAACAGCATAGACATGTATAAACTGTGTCATAATTGGCAAGAAAATTTGGTTTTGGATAAAAATTTTGGAAAATAAATCCAAATTTTGACGAGAACTAAGCCGGAAATGGTGGTTTAGCAGTGGTGATGGCCAAAAAAGTTAGAAAAAATGTGTGGAACAACATTTTATTGGCGAAAAAATTGTTTTTCCGTACAGAAAATGGCTTTATTTGAGAACGCACAGTGCAGCAAACGAACAAGTCCGTTTCAGGAAATTGCACTGTGCAAAAGAACTTGTTTTGTCGCATAAACTGCACTGTGCCGTCACAAGATAACTTTGCACCGTGCAAGAGAACTTATTTTGTCGCTGGGGCTGCACAGTGCATGCGAATTTATTTTTTGCACCGTGCAATTGACCAAAAAAAACGCAATGCACAGTGCAAAGTCAAAAGTTTCTTATGAAAAACATCGCACTGTGCAATCACAATTTTTGTCGCATAAACTGCACCGTGCGGTCGAAAAATAATTTTACACTGTGCAATTGAACAAAAAACGCAATGCACAGTGCAATAAAGTTCCTTTATAAAAAGTGCACTGTGCAACCATTCTTTTTGTCGCCTAAACCGCACTGTGCAGTCGAAAAACATTTTTGCACTGTGCAAGAGAACTTGTTTTGTCGCTGGGACTGCGCAGTGCATGCGAATTTATTTTTTGCACTGTGCAATTGACCAAAAAAACGCAATGCACAGTGCAATGTCAAAAGTTCCTTATGAAAAACATCGCACTGTGCAACCACTCTTTTTGTCGCCTAAACTGCACTGTGCAGTCGAAAAATAATTTTGCACTGTGCAATTGACTAGAAGTTCCGCACAGTGCAATGACAAAAGTTTCTTTTGAAAAAAGTGCACTGTGCAGTCAAAAACAAATCTTGCACTGTGCAAAACAAAACAAAATCTTCCCATTGCGCAGTGATGATGCAGAACATGCCATTGCTCAATCTGAAACACTTTCCATATTAGGGCAGTTCGAAAAAGCGTTTTATCGGCCCTTCAAAAAATGAGGGGGCAGCTCTTGTTGGTAACGCGCACTTCTCGCAAATGCAAAGTGAGGGTGTGAATTTGCATAAAATGTTGTTATGGGATTTCTCAGCCAAAAAAAGTGATATATTATCGACATGTATCTACATATCGGGTATTACGCAATAAATGGGGAAAACTTGAAAAAAAAATAAAAAAAAATAAATAAAAATAAAAAAATGTAATGGGATGCCTTACTAGTCCGTCCGTAAAGTCGCTTGAGCGATTTCCGCGACATGCACTGTGCGAAAACAAAATTTCACCTTGCACTGTGCAATTTCTTGCTTTTTGCACCGTGCAATAGGCTTTTTTCGGCTGTCGCTCGCACTCTGACTTCTTTTGCACAGTGCAAACTCCAAAAATCACCCTAGCGACTTTCCGGACGGACTATTTGTATTAGTATTTTTACAAAGTTCAAAGACATTTGTCGCATTGTTTTCACAGTGAATTTGCACCTTCACACGGTTGTCGCCACCGCACAGTGAATTTTACCAAAAAATGTCGTTTGCACTGTGCAAAATGCCGCGACATAGTTGAAGAAAGCTTGCGTCGCCGCGATATTCTGATTGCACAGTGCAAAAACTAAAAAAGTGAAATGCACAGTGCAAAAATGGAGGTTTTTTGCGCACAGTGCGGAAAGCGACAAAATGTCCGTGCACTTTGTGAAAATACAAATATAATGCTTCAAATTCCCCAAAAAAATCTCAAAAATCCCCCCATTCAAACTGATTTCCGCGACCATGAAATGAGGCCCACTTTTATTTCCATCGCCTTTGTCTAACATTCTTTTTGGGTCGATAATCCCCAAAACAAACGTCGATACTCAATCAAACACGAGAAGAGAAGGGATACGTTACAAACGAAAGGAATTTGGCCAATCGAAGAAACCAAAACTCTTTGTCGTCGCACTGTGCGGAGAACCTATTACGGACTGCACTGTGCAGTAAAAGAAAAAAAATTTGCCGCTGGCGCACTGTGCAATGACAAAATTATTGATTTGCACTGTGCAATGAAGAGAGCTCCGCCTTTGCACAGTGCAAAAAAACAATTTTATGTCGCGCAATCTTTTTTTGCACTGTGCAGTAAAAGAAAAAAAATTTGCCGCTGGCGCACTGTGCAATGACAAAATTATTGATTTGCACTGTGCAATGAAAAGAGCTCCGCCTTTGCACAGTGCAAAAAAACAATTTTATGTCGCGCAATCTTTTTTTGCACTGTGCAGCAAAAGGAAAAAAATTTGTCGCTGGCGCACTGTGCAATGACAGGATTTTTGCTTTGCACTGTGCAGTGGAAAGAGATTTCAGTTTGCACCGTGCAATCAGAAACAACTTTTTGGAGAAACTATTACGGACTGCACTGTGCAGTAAAAGAAAAAAAATTTGTCGCTGGCGCACTGTGCGACGACAGGATTTTTGATTTGCACTGTGCAATGGAAAGAGCTCCGCCTTTGCACAGTGCAAGAAAACAATTTTATGTCGCGCCATCTTTTTTTGCACTGTGAAATAAAAACGGGAAAAGATTTGTCGCTGGCGCACTGTGCAATGACAGGATTTTTGCTTTGCACTGTGCAGTGGAAAGAGATTTCAGTTTGCACCGTGCAATCAGAAACAACTTTTTGGAGAAACTATTACGGACTGCACTGTGCAGTAAAAGAAAAAAAATTTGTCGCTGGCGCACTGTGCGACGACAGGATTTTTGATTTGCACTGTGCAATGGAAAGAGCTCCGCCTTTGCACAGTGCAAGAAAACAATTTTATGTCGCGCCATCTTTTTTTGCACTGTGAAATAAAAACGGGAAAAGATTTGTCGCTGGCGCACTGTGCAATGACAGGATTTTTGCTTTGCACTGTGCAGTGGAAAGAGATTTCAGTTTGCACCGTGCAATCAGAAACAACTTTTTGTCGCGCAATTTGCACTGTGCAGGAAAGCCGTCTGCGTCGCACGGTGCAAATCTTATTTTTTGTTTCGCACCGTGCATCACCCACTCAAATGCACAGTGCGGAGGGGGAATTTCGTCTCTGCACTGTGCAAAATAAAGTTCTGTCGCTTGCTTTGCACTGTGCATGATTGTTTGTTGTTAAAACTGCACGGTGCAAAAAGCAGGGATTTTACTCGCACAGTGCAGTGGAAGCTAAACTTACTGTTAAGAAAAAATGCACGGTGCAGAAAATAACGCATCTTATGCAATGTGCAGAAAAGTAAAAAAATTTCAAAATTCCCTCGAAATGAACTAATTCCCCTGCCGAAATATAGATATTTATGTACATAAAACGAGTCAAATTACACTTTCCAACACTTGGGCCTCACGAACGGATTGTGTGTGGTAATTTAAAGCGCCGCTGAAACACTTAAACACGCAAATAGTCGCGGCCCGCTCACAACATCGATACATATAGAATAAGGTGAAGGAAAATGAAAAAAAAAAAAAAAAAAAAAATATTTTTTTGCACTGTGCATTAAAAGTCTTTTTTTTGCACCGTTCATTTTTTAGTAAATTTAGCGTACATTGCACAGTGCGAATAACAACCTTTCCTTTTGCACCGTGCGTTTTTAACAACAAAAAATACTGCACTGTGCGAACCAAGCGACAAAACTTCATTTTGCACAGTGCAGAGTCGAAATTCCCCCATACGCACTGTGCATTTGAGTGTGTAATGCACGGTGCGCAAAAAGAAATGAAATTTGCACTGTCGCGACGCAGACGCCTTTCTTGCACAGTGCAAATTGCGCAACAAAAAATTCTCTCTGATTGCACGGTGCAAACTCAAATCTGTTTCCATTGCACAGTGCAAATCAAAAATCCTCTCATTGCACAGTGCGCCAGCGACAAATCTTTTCACGTTTTACTGCACAGTGCAAAAAAAGATTGTGCGACAAAAAATTGTTTCTTTTTGCACAGTGCGGAGCTCTTTTCATTGCACAGTGCAAATTGCGCCAGAAAAAAACTTTTTCCTCATTGCACGGTGCAAATCAAAAATCCTCTCATTGCCCTCCCCCAAAAATTGCAAAAAACACTCATCCAAATGAAAAAAGCTCAGTAAAGACATGCAAAAAATTAGCGGCGGATTAAAAGAAGATACGTTACGTGTTTTAATCCGCCTTTATCCTCTTTTTTCCATTTGACCAGTGTCCATTTCGCTTAATCAAACAAATGGAATTTGGGACGAAGCGGGCTGGATTTAAATTTGAATAAAATATCGAGCCACATTTAGTGAGGCAACCTTACCAAGGTCACTTACTTCACGAAAATTACACATAGTCTAGAGAGAAATTCAAAAATTCAAATTTTCCGCCATTTTTGGCGTTCTGCACAACTTCCAAAAATCGGTCCAAAATTTATTCAAAATCAATTTGCAGCCCTTATAAAGTCCGTATACTTCTTTAAAATTACGAACAGTTCATTTTAACATTCAAAAATTCAAATTTCCCGCCACTTTTGAACTTGTTTAAATTTTTGCACAGTGCAGACAAAGGTTTACCAAAAAATGCACTGTGCGAGTCCTACGATAAAAAAACTTTTTTGAATGCACTGTGCAATCAAGAAAAAGTCAAATAAATTGCACTGTGCAGCTCAAAAAAATGTCTGGTGCACAGTGTAAATTTGGAAAATGTTTGCACAGTGCGGCAAAAAATTAAAACTATTGTTGCACTGTCCAGGACATAATTTTGAAATAAAAAAAATTGCGCAATGCAGACAAAATTTCACCGAAAATTGCACTGTGCAGTCGAAAAATAATTTTGCACTGTGCAATCGATCAAAAAAACGCAATGCACAGTGCAATAAAGTTCGTTTTGGAAAAACTGCACTGTGCAAGTCCTGCGACAAAAGAAATTTTTTTGAATGCACTGTGCGTTAAAAAAAGCGAGATAAATTGCACTGTGCAGCCCAAAAAAATGTCTGATGCACAGTGCAAATTCGGAAAATGTTTGCACAGTGCGGAAAAAAATTAAAATTATTGTTGCACTGTGCGGAATACAATTTTTTTTTGAATGCACTGTGCGTTAAAAAAAGCGAGATAGATTGCACTGTGCAGCTCAAAAAAATGTCTGATGCACAGTGCAAATTCGGAAAATGTTTGCACAGTGCTGCAAAAGGATTAAAATTTTTGTTGCACTGTGCGGAATATAAATTTTTTTGAATGCACTGTGCGTTAAAAAAACGAGATAAATTGCACTGTGCAGCTCAAAAAAATGTCTAATGCACAGTGCAAATTCGGAAAATTTTTGCACAGTGCGGCAAAAAGATTAAAATTTTCGTTGCACTGTGCGGAATATAAATTTTTTTGAATGCACTGTGCGAAAGGAAATTTATATTATAGTTTTATACAGCTCTTTCGAACTTCCCGAAAATATTTTGGAACTCCTCGAAGTGATTAATGGACAGCTTGAAGAGTTGCGCAATGTCGGTCACTTAAAATTGCGGGAGGGCGGGGGGATATGAGTGCGGTAAATCAATTTGGCGAGCGCTTCTTTGGTCTCTGGAAGAACGAAAGAATTGAGGGAATCTTGGGAGAGGGGAATCAGCCTTCGAAGGACCATTTTGAATATTTTAAACAAAAAATGAAAAAAAAACAAATAAAAAAATTGAAAAAAGTGCGAAAATCGAAAAAACATTTCATCCCAAAACAATCAAACGACGAAAATATCCCAAGTGCGACGCTTGTCGTTAGATTTTCTTTAAATTCTGCACGCATAACAAGAATAGGCCATATATCAATCCCTGAAAATTTTAGCTC
This sequence comes from Bursaphelenchus mucronatus, assembly GCA_025436335.1. NCBI lineage: Eukaryota > Metazoa > Nematoda > Chromadorea > Rhabditida > Aphelenchoididae > Bursaphelenchus > Bursaphelenchus mucronatus. The sequence continues at coordinate 21,031 of VUOU01000037.1, forward strand.
GCGCTTTGCAGCGAGGGCCAAGATATTCAACGATCTACCGAGAGAGCACGCGAAATGCGGAGATACAGAGAAGAAAACACTTTTTGGCCATATCTTTACCAGTTTTTCGCGGAACAAATTGATTTTTTGTGGAAACATTACTCTCTGCATTAGAAATAGCCATGAAACTTTTCATAGCAAAATTCGCAAAAAAGTGTCACATTTTTGCCAACTTTTGATCTAAAAATCTCGGTCGTTTCTGCAAAGCGCGAGTTAGAAGTCTTGCATGTGTCTTAGAAAAGATAATACTAAATTTGTGTCAAAGTTTTATCAAAATTTGAGCGTCGCACTTGGAGTACATGTAAATTTTTAAAAAAAATTTGCAAAATTTCCAAAAAATCCCAAAATTTTTTTTTATTTAAAAAATTCAAATTCTTTGTTCCGAATTTTCAAAAATGAGAACATTTTTGGTCAACTCCGCACCCTGAGATTTGAAGATTTTATTAATTCCCTTTTATCCACGCAAAGCCCTCCCAAATGAGACGAAATGGAGGCGGCGAGAGTTCAAAAATTGGATTAACAAGATGTCGCAAAAGAGAAGGAGAACATAACAACAAACATTTGGGGGGTCTGCCTATCCGCCAGTCGACTGTTCGATTAGTTTTGCAATTTGAATATTCAAGTGTTTCGAGTCGGATTGGTTTTCATGAGGAAAGGAGCCGGTCATTTGGAGGAAGAGGAACAAGATTGCGAGGTAAAACTCTGTACAAAACAAGTATTTGTAATTAGAAAAATTGAAAAAAAAAGTTTTAAAATGAAAAATAAAAAAATTTTTTTTTTGCACGGTGCAATCGCGAAAATAGGCTTAAAATTGCACTGCACCGTGCAGAGAAGTTATATTATTTTAATAGGCAAAAACTGTCTAAAATAATATAACTTAAGGTGGAGACTGTAAATTTTGATGGATTTGGCGAAGAATTGTCTGTGTGGTAATTATTTTCCACATGATTAAAAAAAAATGCGTTAAAATAAAAAAAATTTTTTGCACGGTGCGGTCGCAAAAATAGACTAAAAATTGCGCTGCACCGTGCAGAGAAGTTATATTATTTTAGACATTTTTTGCCTAAAATAATACAACTTCTCAAAGTGGAAACCGTAAATTTTGATGGAATAGGCAAAAAATTGTCTGTCTGGTAATTATTTTCCACATTTTGTGAAAAAATGCATTTAAATAAAAAAAAATTTTTTGCACGGTGCAAAAAACAAGCGATTGCACAGTGCAAAGAGAATTTTTGAGGTTTGCACAGTGCAAAATGCTTCAAAAAGGCGCCCGCACCGTGCAAAAAGACGAAAAATGCACTGTGCGGCGCGACAAAAAGCCTACGGGACTTTTGAAGACGGCGTAGTATAAAAAAAACTTAAAGCAAGTTCAGCTGCCCTCAAAAATGACAACCCTCTCTTTCAACCGAATTAACTTCCCCACCACCTCATTTTACACCCTTAATTCCGTTGAAAACCCTTGTAAACCCTTGATTTGATCACTTTTGTCAAGGTGAGGAATTAATTTGAACAAAACCCCAAGTCGTAAAACCCGATTGGTCAAGAGGAGACAACCGAAACGAAGGGATTTTCATTCCCCTCCCCCCTCCCTTCTGTACAAACAATTCATTCAACCGAAACGCGAACAAATTACCATGAAAATTTGAATATTTACGCGGGATATGACAAATATTGGGCAAATTGTTGAAAAAATTGCCCAAAATTCGATGCACTGTGCAATTTTCTGCATTTTCTGCAAAGTTTTTTGTCGCACAGTTTAAATGATAAAAAAAATTATGCACAGTGCAATAGAAATTCTTTTGTCGCACCGTGCAGACTGAAAATTCCAAAGCTTGCACGGTGCAGATAAAAAATTCCGTTTGCACAGTGCAATTTTTGCAAATATTTTTGTCGCAAAGTGCAAGCAAAAAAATTTTTGCACAGTGCAATAAAAATTCTTTTGTCGCACCGTGCAGATTGAAAATCGCAGAATTTGCACGGTGCAAGTAAATAAAATTAGCGTTTGCACAGTGCAATGCTCTGTCAGAGAAAAAAATTTGCACTGTGCAATTTAAAAAACTTGCAAAAGAAATTCAAAAATTCAAACTTCCCGCCATTTTTGGCATTCTGCCCAACCTCCAAAAATCGGTCCAAAATTTATTCGAAATGAGATTTCAAACTTCATGAAGGTCACTTACCTCACGAAAATCACATATAATCTTGTGTGAAATTCAAAAATTCAAATTTCCCGCCACTTTTGGCGTTCTGCCCAAACTCTTAAAAATCGGTCCAAAATTTATTCGAAATGAGATTTCAAACTTCATGAAGGTCACTTACATCACGAAAATCACATATAATCTTGTGTGAAATTCAAAAATTCAAATTTCCGCCACTTTTGGCGTTCTGCCCAAACTCTTAAAAATCGGTCCAAAATTTATTCGAAATGAGATTTCAAACTTCATGAAGGTCACTTACATCACGAAAATCACATATAATCTTGTGTGAAATTCAAAAATTCAAATTTCCCGCCACTTTTGGCGTTCTGCCCAAACTCTTAAAAATCGGTCCAAAATTTATTCGAAATGAGATTTCAAACTTCATGAAGGTCACTTACATCACGAAAATCACATATAATCTTGTGTGAAATTCAAAAATTCAAATTTCCCGCCACTTTTGGCATTCTGCCCAAGCTCCAAAAATCGGTGCAAAATTTATTCGAAACGAAATTTCAGACTCGTATTAAGTCCGTATACCCCTACTCCAACCGTATTTACACAGAAGACCATATAGCCCACCGCCATAACGCCTAATACGACGCCATAACCCCGAAATGGATAGGGGCGGACATGTTTGGCCAGGGTGCCAATCTTTGTTTATTATGTTTACCGTTCGGATCCCGACCCCGTAAGACGACGCATTCGCTGCCGATCGGCGCGATTTTTTTACGACATTCGTTTCATAAGCTCGGCAATGCGTTGGCGCGAAAAAGCGATTAAAAATCTCAAACTGTGACGTTTATGGGAGGCAAATGCAATAAGGAGTTGCGCGACTTCAAGGACGGCACGGTATGGATTTGAAGAGGAAAATCGGAAAATTAAAATGTAAAAAAAAGCGGGTCAGATTATAGCACTTCCGTTGTCAGCAGACATGGCGGGGGCCGGGCTTCGGGAATTTCGAAAAAGGCCGGGCCGACAATTTTTGGGGCCGGGCTTAAGGCCTGACCTGATTCTTTGGGGCCGGGCTTAAGGCCTGACCTGATTCATTGGGGCCGGGCTTAACTCCTGACCTGATTCTTTGGGGCCGGGCTTTGGGCTCGGAAAAATTTTGGCCCGGCCACTTTTTGGAAAAAAGTTTGGTTTTAGCCTTTGCCTGATTTTGGCATTCTGTTTTTACAGGTAATTGTAGCCTTTAAAGGGCTATTACTTCTGTATATTTTTTAGTTTTTGATGATTTTTAATTTTTTTAAAAGTTTTTAGACTAATTCGAGTACTGCAAGCAACGCTATAAGGTTATTGTTCGTCTTCATAGCCCGCATATGGCCAAAAAACACAATGCCAAAAAAATTGCCAAAATGGCGGGAAATTCAAAAAAATAAAACAAAATTTTAGGGGCCGAGCCTGAGAATCCTCAGGGCCGGGCCGGGCTATGGGTTCTCTAGGGCGTGCCGGGCCGGTCTATGAAAGTTTTGAAAAGGGCCGGGCCGTGGGCTCCGAAGTGCCAAAATCCCGGACCCCTAGCCATGTCTAGTTGTTGTCAGTTAAAAAAAATAAAAAAAAAAATTTTAAATTAAAAAAAATACCAAAAAAAAGCTTTCTTTTTGACCCTACAGTAACTTTGCCAAAATTTTTTTCCCTTGTCCTTTCCGGATTAGAGGCGGAACAAAGATTGGGAAAACAAATCGACAAGAGGAATAAGAGGAAGGAATATGGTGATCAGACTGCGTAATGAATACATTGGTAATCATAAATTTGCACTGCAATAAAATTATTGTGGATAAAATTTAATGCACAGTGCAATTTTTTGGAATTTTTGTCGCACAGTGCACACGAAAAAATTTTGTTTTGCACTGTGCAATTTCTAAAACCTCTATTGGATAAATTGCACAGTGCAAAAGCAGTTTTAAGCTCGCACAGTGCAGAAAAAAAGTTTTTCCACTTGCACTGTGCAACAAAAAAAAAAAATTCTTTGGCGCTGCGCAAAAAAATGCAAGTTTAGGGTCGCACTGTGCGGAAAAAAGTTTTTTCACTTGCACTGTGCGACAAAAATTTTTTTTTGGTTTGCACTGTGCGACGAAAAAATTCAGAGATTGCACAGTGCAAACGACAATTTTTTTGTCGCACAGTGCAAGTGAAAAAACTTGTTTCCGCATAACGCGACCTTAAACTTGCTTTTGCACTGTGCAATTTATCCAATATATTATATATGACTGCACAGTGCAAAATCTTCCGGGCTGCACAGTGCAGACTTTCATAAAAAGTTTTGAGTCGCACAGTGCAGTCAAAAAATTGCGTCCAATTGAAAAAAAATTCATTTATTTTGTCTTTGTTTACCAAATTGGTGAGGGCTTTACCCACGTCTAATTCGACATGTTGTTCTTGAATTATGGTATGTTACAATAACCCTAGTTTTAGCTACGGTAACCTTATTTTCTGTTACAGTAATCTTTATTCTTTACGTTACAGTAACCCAATTATTTTTGTTGCAGTAACCAAAAAATTTATGTTACAGTAACCCTAGTTTTTATGTTACATTGACCTTTATTCTTTACGTTACAGTAACCCAATAGTTTTTGTTGCAGTAACAAAAAAATTTATGTTACAGTAACCCAAGTTTTTATGTTGCAGTAACCCTAGTTTTTATGCTACAGCAACCCTTATTCATTACGTTACAGTAACCCAATTATTTTTGTTGCAGTAACCAAAAAATTTATGTTACAGTAATTTAAGTTTTTATGTTGCAGTAACCCTAGCCTTTATGTTACAGTAACCCTAGTTTATATGTTACAGTAACCAAAGTTTTTATGTTACCGTAACCCACATTCTTTTATGTTACAGTAACCCAAATTCTCACGATTTTTGGCGCATTTTGCACTGGACTTTTGGCAATTTGGATTCAATGTGGGAATAACCGAAAACCGCGGAAATTCAACGGAAAAAACGAAGCCAACCCCGTCAATATGGTTCCAATTGACGAAGCGTCGGACCGCAATAATAGTGTGAGAAGAAGACTGCCTCCACGCGCGAATAATCCCATGTACATGTGAGTTGACGCCATATTTTACCACTTTTTTAGGGAATCCCCGAAATCCAGCGGCGCCAATGCGAATGCCGAAGCCAATGAGCCGGCGGACCCGATTTCCAAGCAGAAAACCGTCCCACAACCTTCAACTAAAGCTGCAATCCCTGGAGCCGAGCTGAAGTCCAAGCTCTCGGCTGTGTCCAAGAAAAGGGAAAAGAAACAAAGAGCAAGTGGAGCCGATAAAAGCGGAAAGAACAGGTAAAATACGCAAAATTGTATTAAGCGTTTATATTTACGTATACGGCCTGGATACACCACTACGCCGTCTTCAAAAGTCCCTTAGACTTTTGGTCGCGTCGCACTGTGCAGCTTTCTAATTTTTGCACGGTGCGCGCGCCTCTTTGAAGCATTTTGCACTGTGCGAACCCTCAGAAATGCCGCACTGTGCAAAAATTTTGGGAAGCTCAGTGTTGTAAAAGGAATTCCAATTTACTACGCCTCAAAAGTCGCGTCGACTTTTTGTCGCGCCGCACAGTGCATTTTCCCTCTTTTTGCACGGTGCGCGCGCCTTTTTGAAGCATTTTGCACTGTGCAAACCTCAAAAATGCCGCTTGCACAGTGCAAAAAAGCGCCGCGGCGATATTTCGATTGCACAGTGCGAAAGGTCAAATGCACAGTGCAAAATGTGCACTGTGCGGCGCGCGACAAAAAGTCCACAGTGCATTTGGCCTTTTGCACCGTGCAATCAACGGCGACGTTAGTTTCTTTTCGGATTTTGTCGCTACGGTCTTGTTGACAGTGCTGCGGTTTTGCACAGTGCGAACCTTGAAAAAGCCATCCGCACGGTGCGAAAAAAGCAAAATGCACTGTTCGGCGGCGACAAATTGGGAAAAAAGGCATAATGCACCGTGCGGCAGCGACAAATTGGGGAAAAAAGCATAATGCACTGTGCGGCGGCGGTAAATGGGGGAAATGCAAAATGCACAGTGCGGCAGCGACAAATTGGGAAAAAAGCAAATTGCACTGTGCGGGGCAACAAATTTTGAAAAAAGCAAATTGCACTGTGCGGCGGCGACAAATTGGGAAAAAAGCTAAGTGCACTGTTCGGGGCGCTATATTTGGACGCACGGTGCAAAATTGTGGTCTGTATTGGCCCTCGGTCAATAAATTTTTCCTTTCAGTTCGACTACAAGTTCCGGAAAGCATCGAAAGTCGCGGCGATCCGCGAAAAATGATGTCGTCAGACTGGAAAGAAGAGGAGCGGACAGCAAGAGATCATTGGGTTGTGAGTCCATTCTTTCACAGACACACCTAGATTTTGCACAGTGCAAATGTACAAGGGAAGTAGTGCGACGCTCAAAAAATTTTTTTTAAAGGTTTACTGTAGGGTCGTAAAAAATATGTTTTTTTGATCTTTTTTTGATTTTGAGTTTTTTTTTTTTTTTTTTATTATTACAAGGGAAGTACCTCAAAACAAAAGTTTGCTCTGCACTGTGCAATTTTTTGCTTTTCTTTTTGCACCGTGCAATAAAATTTGCATTGCACTGTGCAATTTCCATGCACTGTGCGACAACAAATGTTCCCTTTGCACCGTGCAATAGCCTTTTTTCGGCTGTCGCTTGCACCCTGACCTTTTTTGCACAGTGCAAACAGCTAAAATTACTCGAGCGACTTTGCGGACGGACTGGTATTTGGCTTTTTTTATTTTTAAAATTAAAACAAAGGAAGTACCCCCCAAGTGCGAGGTCAGATTTTTTTCAAATTTTGCGCACATGTCAGACATAGACCACATTTCAATTCCTGAAAATTTTGGCTCACGCTTTGCAGCGAGTGCCGAAATATTCAACAATCTGACGAGAGAGTGCGCGAAATGCGGAGAGACAGAGAGAAAAACACTTTTTGGCCATAACTTCGCCAATTTTGCGCGGAAAAAATTGATTTTTTGTGGAAATATTACTCTCTACATTACAAATAAGTGCAAGGCTTTTCATACCAAAATTCGCAAAAAAGCGTCACATTTTTATCAACTTTCGATCTAAAAATCTCGGTTGTTTCTGAAAAGCGCGAGCTAGATGTCTTAGAAAGAATAAAACTAAATTTGTGCCAAGTTTCATGAAAATCTGAGCGTCGCACTTGGGGTACTAAATTTTGGAGCCATATAAAGATGCTTTACTCCATAATTTCAGCCTTCAAATCGGATAGAACACAATCCGACACCGAAAGCGATCCGAAGCCGATGACAAAAACCGAAAAAGAACGGGAAGAATGGAAGAGCATTCTGAAGAGCGTCAACGATGATAGCAACAAGAACAGTGCGAAACATTTGAGCCGTAAGAAGCGGAAAGAACCCAAAAAAGAGCCCCGAAAAGAAAGTGAAGCCAAATCCAAGGGTAGGTCAACTTTAATTTAAAATTTTTTATTTTGCACAGTGCAATAATATGCAAATTCTCGCACAGTGCAGTTTCGTTGAGTAAATTAGCCTACGGTTTTGCACTGTGCAGTTTTTAGGTTTTTTTGCACGGTGCAGTATAAAAGTATTTGATTTTTGCACTGTGCAGAAACCAAAAAAATGCACTGTGCGGATTTTAAATTTTATTGCACTGTGCATAAGCCAAAAAAATAATGCACTGTGCGGTTTTCGTATCTTGCCGGCTGCACTGTGCGTTTCATGTTTTTTTGCACCGTGCAAAGCAAAAGATATTGTTTGTCGCTGCAACCGCACCGTGCAAAAAGATTTTTGGCTCTCCGCACAGTGCAACAAAACACTTTTCTTCTTTTCCACGCTGACTGCACTGTGCAAACAAGTTTTTTTCGATTTTGCACAGTGCAGAAGGGAAAAACGTTTTGCCGCCGTCGCGATTGCACCGTGCAAAAAAATATTTTTTGTTCTCCGCACGGTGCGAACAAATTGTATTTTTAATTTTGCACAGTGCAAAATTTTTTTTGTGTTTTCGCACAGTGCAGTTTCGTAGAGTAAATTAGCCTACAATTTTGCACTGTGCAAATAAAAAAAAAATTTTTTTTAATTTGAAATTTTTTTTTTAAATTAAAAAAAAATGTTTTTAGTGGTCAATCTCGTCGATGAGTTGACAAACAGCCTGCGAAAATCGAAGAAAAATAAGAAGAAATCGAAGAAAGAATCGCTGAAGCAAAAATCGACCAAACCAAGTGCACCGTCCAAGGAACGATTGAATAGTGTGAGGAGAAAGCTGCGAAACTCCATCTATTCGTCGGCAGAGAAGCCGAAGACGGAGTTTGAAAAGTCTGAAGATCAGTTGGGAAGTGATGAAAAGCAAAAAAACAAGGATAAATCGCAGAAATCGAAAGTTTCATCAGTGTAAGTGGCTGTAATATTTTGATTAAAGTATGAAGAGTGTCCATATGACCTTATAATGGAAGAAAACGAAAATTTTTAGAGCAAAAATTAAGTTTTTCAACCAAAATTGACCTTTATGTCATGATTAATACAAATTTGGCATTTTAACCCCTAAAATTTTTAATTTCTGATATAAAAATTGTTTTTCAGCATTCAACCACCTTTACGAAGCCCGCGAAAAAAGGATGCTGATGCTGGAAGCGACAAAAGCAAAGAAAAGTCTTCAAAATCTAAGAGTAACAGGTCGAAGAACAAAGAAGGAGACTAAAACAATATAATTCTACAATTGCATGTACAAATATCGCTTGATAAACAGCTCAGATTCTAATTGATTCATTGAGGTATCTTTCGGGACAAATGGCATTTATTTTTTCGCAAAAAATCCTAAAATTGTTCCCGCACTGTGCGATTTTTCCAAAGACTTTTTATTGCACAGTGCAACGCAAAAAAATCCAAAATACGCACAGTGCAAAAAAATCTCTAAGATTTTCAAAATCTGCACCGTGCAAAACAAATTTCTGAAGTCTGCACAGCGCAAAGAGAAGAAAACTCTAAAATCCGCACAGTGCAAAAAAAATTCTAAAAATCCGCACCGTGCAAAGCAAAATAACCCCAAAATCCGCACAGTGCGAAAAATTTTCTGAAATTCGCACAGTGCAAAGCAAAAAAAGGCCCCCAAACTCCGCGCCGTGCAGACAGTGCAAAATTTCTAAGAATCCGCACAGTGCAAAGTAAAAAAACCCTAGAATCCGCACCGTGCAAAGCAAAAACAACCACCCAAACTCCGCACCGTGCAGACAGTGCAAACTTTCTAAAAATCCGCACAGTGCAAAGTAATAAAACCCCAGAATCCGCACCGTGCAAAGCAAAAAAAACCCAAAAATCCGCACCGTGCAAAGCAAAATAACCCCAAAATCCGCACAGTGCAAAAAATTTTATGAAATTTGCACAGTGCCAAGAAAAAAGGCCCCCAAACTCCGCGCCGTGCAGACAGTGCAAAATTTCTAAGAATCCGCACAGTGCAAAGCAAAAAACCCCAGAATCCGCACCGTGCAAAGCAAAAAAATTTTTCTAAAATTTCCAAAAAATTCAAATCCCAAAAAAAATTCCCCTCCTAACTTTTCCCCATTATTCATGTGGTCAATTGTTTTTGCGGATGTTTTTACCGCGCCGCCGCCTTTTACGCTTTGGCACCATGGGTAATTTTGCGTAATCTCCACAAAAGCGGAAACGTTTTGGGGGGAGCGGAAAGACAAAGGCCAGTGGGCAAATACATTCCAAATTGCCTGAAAATTTGCATAAGAAACAAATTTGAAAAAAAATTTAAAATTTTTTAATTTTTCACAGTGCAATAATATGCGAATTCACGCACAGTGCAGTTTCGTAGAGTAAATTAGCCTACGATTTTGCACTGTGCAGTTTTTAGATTTTTTTGCACAGTGCAGTATAAAAACGTCTGATTTTTGCACTGTGCGGTAATCGAAGGAATGCACTGTGCGGCTTTTAGACTTTATTGCACGGTGCAGAAAGCAAAAAAATAACGCACTGTGCAGTTTCTAAAATTTGCCGGCTGCACTGTGCGTTTCATGTTTTTTCGCACCGTGCAAAGCGAAAGGGATTGTTTGTCGTTGCGCCCGCACCGTGCAAAAAGATTGTTTTATCTCACCGCACAGTGCAACAAAACATTTCTTCTCTTTCCATCACGACCGCACAGTGCAAAGAGCCTTTTTTTTTTTATTTTGCCCCGTCCGCACCGTGCAAAAAGATTTTTTTATCTCTCCGCACAGTGCAACAGAACACTTTCCTTTTTCGTGACGACTGCACAGTGCAACATTTTCGATGACTGCCGTCGCAATTGCACCGTGCAAAAAAAAAGATTTTTTTGCTCTCCGCACAGTGCAACAAAATTTTAAGTTTTGCACAGTGCAAAAAAATGTATTTTTGCACAGTGCAGTTTCGTAGAGTAAATTAGCTTAAGTTTTGCACTGTGCAAAGTTGAAAATTTTTTATTTTGCACAGTGCAAAAAATAAGCGCCAATTCGAAATAAAATTTTAAAAAAAACTGACTTTTGACGTGAATTTAAAAAGTCGAGTCCCCCCTCGAGGCGCACGAGCCCATTAGGAGAAATGAGAACAAAGCGTGTCCACAATGTCCATTTATTTCAAATTATTCTAAACAAACTTTTCTTTGCCCTCTGGGCATTATAAAAGTCGGAGGTCCGCAAAAAAAATTGTTTTAAGGAAATGGACATCCACGCACCGTGCACTAAGGATTAATCGGAAATATGCACAGTGCAGTCCAAAAATTCGACTTGCACTGTGCAGTTTCAGCAACAAGCAATTTTTTGCACGGTGCAGATCTTGCAAAAGAAAAGTTCTTTCTATGCACTGTGCGTTGAACGCGTTTCTTGAAAACTGCACAGTGCAAGACAAAAAACTCTCTTGCACTGTGCATTTCCTGCGACAAGAACTTTTTTGCACGGTGCAGATTTTTCAAAAAGAAATTTCTTTGCACTGTGCGTTGAACGCGTTTCTTGAAAACTGCACAGTGCAGTCAAAAAATTCGACTTGCACAGTGCAATTTCAGCGACAAGAACTTTTTTGCACGGTGCAAATTTCTCAAAAAAAAAGTTCTTTCTTCGCACTGTGCGCTGAACACTCTTTTTGTAAACTGCACAGTGCAAGACAAAAAAACTTTCTCCTGCACTGTGCAATTTTAGCGAATTTTGTACTGCACCGTGCTTTTTTTGCACGGTGCAGTACAAAATTTCGACTTGCACTGTGCAGTTTCAGCAACGATAATTTTTTTGCACGGTGCAGGTTCTTCAAAGGAGCAGTTCTTTCTCTGCACTGTGCGCTGAACCTGTTTATAAAAAATTCGAGATTTTTTGCGACTTTTGAGCAAAAAATAGAAAAAATATCTTCATCATGCTCGTTATAGCATACCCAACAAGATTTCAGTACGAAAAATTCTTTTTAACCCTCAAAATTTCCAAAAAAAGACCCCAAAATCGCAAAAATTGCCGAGAAAACAACGAAGGCATTTGATTAAGACCCTGGGGGCATTTTAATGAAGGCATAAGGTAACAGAGTCCCCCCTCAGAGTCAAAACAAACCTCGAGACAAAAAAACTTTTACTGCGTAATAAAACGGCCCCCCCCTTCTCTCTGTCGCTTTTATAACACCTTGAGAGTTTTTAGTAATCGGATTTCCACTCCGCTGCTCAAAAACTATTAAACCCATAACAGTTTGAGAGAGCGTCGGCAATGTTTTCGGATGTCGTTTGGGCACTCGCCTTAGGCAAGAATTGGTTTGAACACTAGAAATCATGATTTTATTTTGAATTTTGAAGTTTTGAAGGTAAAAAAAGAGAAAAAACGGAAATTTTTGAAGAAAAAACTTGGAAAAGCAGTTAAATGAAGTTGTAAAACACTAAAAAGTAACGTAAAATACAGCAAATTTAAGAAAAAAAAATTTTGTCAACTGCACAGTGCAATGGAATAAAAAAGTATTTTTTGCACAGTGCAGTCTAAAGTCTTTTGCACAGTGCAATGGAATAAAAAAGTATTTTTTGCACAGTGCAGTCTAAAGTCTTTTGCACAGTGCAATAGAATAAAAAAGTATTTTTTGCACGGTGCAGTCCAAAAAATATTTTGTCATCGCACAGTGCAGTCCAAAGTTTTTTGCACAGTGCAATGGAATAAAAAAATTTTTTGCACAGTGCTTCCCAAAAAATATTTTGTCATCGCACAGTGCAGTCCAATACTTTTTTCATCGCACAGTGCAGTCCAAAGTTTTTTGCACAGTGCAATGGAATAAAAAAATATTTTTTGCACGGTGCAGTCCAAAAAATATTTTGTCATCGCACAGTGCAGTCCAATACTTTTTTCATCGCACAGTGCAGGCCAAAGTTTTTTGCACAGTGCAATGGAATAAAAAAGTATGCAGTGCAAAAAAAATTGTCATCGCACAGTGCAGTCAAAAGTTCTGTTTTTTGAATGCACAGTGCAATGAAATAAAAAAAATTTTTTGCACAGTGCTTCCCAAAAAAAATTTTGTTATCGCACAGTGCAGTCTAAAGCTTTTTTTCATCGCACGGTGCAGTCCAAAAAACATTTTGTCATCGCACAGTGCAGTCCAAAGTTCTGTTTTTTGACTGCACAGTGCAGTGAAATAAAAAAAATTTTCTGCACAGTGCTTCCCAAAAAAAATTTTGTTATCGAACAGTGCAGTCTAAAACTTTTTTTTCATCGCACAGTGCAGTCCAAGCATTGTGCCGATTGTTTGTTCGTTGCCACGCAAGGCCACTTTGCGACGCCGACCGCACCGTGCGAAAACGTGTAAAGAATTCTTGGCCCACCTAGTACTACTAGTCCGTCCGAAGAGTCGCTGGAGTGATTTTGGCGACATGCACAGTGCGAAAACCAAATTTCCCTTTGAACTGTGCAATTTCTTGCGTTTTGCACCGTGCAAACGGCTTTTTTGGGCTGTCGCTCGCACTCTGACTTCTTTTGCACAGTGCAAGATCACTCCAGCGACGTTTCGAACGGCCTGGTAAAAAATTATGTAGAGGTCATTTCACCCGCCCTTTGCGAACAGCGGAGTAGTTTATGAATTCTGTCGGAGCGAAAAAAGAAAATAAAAACAAAGAAAATGCCATATTTAATATCGCGGGAAAAGAATGGGCGGATATAAAAAGAAAATGTGCGCGAAAAAAGTTCCATGGCAATCCCAGGGCAACCCGACAATTGGCAATTACGTGCGAACATGTGTGTGTACATAGGGTAAAGGAAAGTTTTAAAAGCCGGACTTTTCGGGATTTTTTGAATTTAAAAAGAGTAAAAATGGGTGATAGTATGAAATTACTGTCATTTTTGAGGGCGCCATGCCTCTTAATCGTCCTTTTAAGCCTGAAAAACAAGTTTGAGACCAATTATTAACTTGAAAATTCAAATTTTCCGCCATTTTTGGCATTCTGTTCTAGTTGTCGTAAGAGAAAGAAAACGCAACCATTTTTGACAAAATGTTTTCAAAGCACATCAAACCACTTAAAAATCATTTTTCAGGTTTTTAAAAATACAAAATTTTAAGTTTCCCGCCATTTTTGGCATTCTGCTTTAGTAGTTGTAAGACAAAGAAAACGCAGCCTTTTTAACAAAACTGTGTTCAAAGCACATAAAAACATTTAAAAATCATTTTTTAGGTTTTAGAAATTCAAAACTTTGAATTTCCCGCAATTTTTGGCATTCTGTTCTAATGGTCGTAAAAAATTTTTTCAAAATGAAAAAATGGCCTATTTATCAAGAATCTTTGTGAGATAGCGTTAAAAGCACGTCGAACCCATTTTCAGGTTTTTAAAAACTCAAAATTTCAAATTTCCCGCCATTTTTGGCATTCTGTTTTAATCGTCGATTTTGGTCAGAAAGTTGGCGAAAAATACCAAAATGGTCTTGAAATGAAATTTCATAGGTCTAAATTGAATTTTAATTTACCCCTGGCTATTTCTAAATCATCATTTTATATTATACATGACATAATTCCAGGTAAAACGCCTAAACCTCGCTGCAAACCCAATCTAAACCGCTGGAAATCAGCGGAAATCCATCCCAATGACCCGCCGTCCTATTTCGGATCCATTCATAAACAAGCGCTCTTCAGAACTTTATGCAAATTTTAGTAGCTTCCGACAAGCCGAGCCCAAAGACATGGGAGGGGGGAATCTTGTCCGGCGGCGGGACTTCTTTGCGCGAAACAAAAGAATCGCCAGTCCGGAAATCTCTGACAAATCATCATTATTATGACAATATTATGAGAGAGTGGGGCGTGGGGAATAAATCGGGGAATAATTAGTCAAAATTTGCATAAAATTTAATTTTCCAAGGAAAGTGATTTTTTTAAATTCTGCCCACGGGCAATAAATGAGGATGGGGAACTCAGAAAACAATATTCCCATCAACTGGTGTGTACATGTCCGTCCGCAAAGTCGCTGGAATGATTTCTGGCGTTTGCACTGTGCGAACAGCCGAAAAAAGCCTACTGCACGGTGCAGAAAGCAAGAAATTGCACAGTGCAAAGCGAACTTTTGTTTTCGCACAGTGCAGTCCAAAAAATGCCGTTTGCACGGTGCAAATTCCTGATGCCGACGCAGCGACGTAGTTGAAACTTGCTTGTGTCGCAGCGATTGTCAATGCACAGTGCAAACACCAAAAAAAGGTCAAATGCACAGTGCAAATTGGGGTTTTTTGTGCACTGTGCGGAAAGCGATAAAATATCCTTGTAATTTTTATGAAAATGTTTATATTTTCATAAATTGCTCCGCTCATATTCGATTAGATGGAAAAAATTTTTTGTGAAAACACGACCCTCTACGGTAGAAATAGCCCCAAAACTTTTCACGCCAAAATTCGCAAAAAATTGTTAAATTTTTGCCAAATTTCGGCCAAAAAATCTCGGTTCTTTCTGCAAAGCGCAAGCTAGGAGTCTCAGATACGTCTTAGAAAAAGTTTCATTGAAAATCAGAGCGTTCACCAAGCACAACGGTGCTTTCAATTATCTTCTTGGATTCTGCACGGTGCAGTGCAATTTTAAGCCTATTTTTGCGATTGCACCGTGCAAAAAAAATTTTTTTTATTTTAACGCATTTTTTTCAAATCATGTGGAAAATAATTACCAGACAGACCAATTCTTTGCCAATTCCATCAACTTCCGGTTTCCACATCAAGAAGTTATATTATTTTAGGAGTTTTTGCCTATTAAAATAATATAACTTCTCTGCACGGTGCAGTGCAATTATAAGCCTATTTTTGCGATTGCACAGTGCAAAAATTTTTTTTTAAAATTTTTTGACATTTTTTTAAAAAATGTAAAAAATAATTACCAAACGTACAATGTTTTGCCAACTCCGTCAAAAATTAAGAGCCACTGCTCAATAATTTATATTATTTTAGGCACTTTTTGCCTAAAATAATATAAAGACCCCGGTAAAGCTCGAATAATCCATCTTATACCCCAATCAAATAGATTGTACGACAACGTAGAGCATGTTCCGTTTATATCATACACAAAAAAAACCATACAAGTGCAACTCCTTCCCGCCGTTGACATGAGCCCGTTTTCTCGAGCACATGCGTTACATCAGGAGTCATTTCTTTCCGTGTCCATATGTTCGGGCGGGACTTACGACGACGCGTGCGGTAAATCGGGACCTATTAGCGCATAAGCTATGAGATAATTCGTCGCGTTCGCGAATCATTTTGGTCATACCTAATTACAAACACGAATGGGAGGGCAATGAAAAAGCGAAATGGGCGAAAGAAAGCGTTTACTAAAAATTTGAACACATTGCGAGGCAGAAATGCAATGTACGGTCAACGCCTTGAACAACGAATCCGCTAGAGAACAAAAAAAAGAATTTTCTGTGCAAAAGCGACCAACAGAAACCTGTGTGACGTCTGTACTAGTCCGTCCGTAAAGTCGCTGCAGTGATTTCCGCGACATGCACAGTGCGAAAAAGGTCAAGGTGCGAGCGACAGCCGAAAAAAGCCTATTGCACGGTGCAAAACGCATGGAAATTGCACAGTGCAAAGGGAACTTTTGTTTTCGCACAGTGCACGTCGCGGAAATCACTCCAGCGACCTTGCGGACGGATTAGTACAGACACCCCACATCCCTCTGCTCATGTTAATGGTTTTCAGAATTTTTGACAAGAGTTTTATCATTGTGCGAGCGACAGCCGCAAAAAGCCTATTGCACGGTGCAAAACGCAAGAAATTGCACAGTGCAACGGGAACTTTTGTTTTCGCACAGTGCATGTCGCGGAAATCACTCCAGCAACTTGCCGGACGGATTAGTAATAGTATTTCCATAAAGTGCGTAGACTTTCGATCGCCAGACTAAAAATTGCGTTTTGCACACTTTGCACAGTGCAAACGCCAATTCGTTGCTTTTTGCACCGTGCAATAGGTTTTTTTGGGCTGTTGCTCGCACAATAAATTCTGAAAACCATTAACATGAGCAGAGGGATGTGGGGTGTCTGTATGAGTCCGTCCGTAAAGTCGCTGCAGTGATTTCCGCGACATGCACTGTGCAAAAACAAATGTTCCATTTGCACTGTGCAATTCATTGGTTTTTGCACTGTGCAAAAGGCTTTTTTTGGCTGTCGCTCACACCGCCACCTTTTTTGCACAGTGCAAACAACAAAAATCTCTCCAGCGACTTTGCGAACGGACTAGTACCAATATTTCCATAAAGTGCGTAGTCTTTTTATCGCTAGGCCAAACAATTCATTTTGCAACGGTCCATTTCACCGTTTTGTGCAGGTTTTTTTTTCGTACCGTCGCGCCGTAGGCTTTTTTTCAACTGCGCCCCTGCGTCCATTCGCACAGTGCAAACCGCTTTTCAGGTTGGCACTGTGCGAAAAACAGCAAAATGCACAGTGCGCTAGCGACAAATAGGAAAAAAAAGACAAAATGCACTGTGCGCCGGCGATAAAAGGCGAAAAAAGTCTACGCACTTTATGGAAACGCTAGTAGAGTTTTTGTCACAGGCCGCACAGTGCACATTTTTCACGGTGCATTTAACCCTTTGCACTGTGCAATCGAAATATCGCTGCGACGCAAGCTTTTTTCAACTATATCGCTGCGTCGGCGCCTAGGAATTTGCACAGTGCAAACGGGAATTTTGAGGTTCGCACTGTGCAAAATGCTTCAAAAAGGCGCGCGCACCGTGCAAAAAAAGGAAAAATGCACTGTGCGGCGCGAAAAAAAGTCGACGCCTTTTCTCGGGGGTCAAGCTTTGGATTGTCTTTAAATTTAAATTTACATGGTATACCTACGCCACATATCTATCTCTGAAAGTGTGATCGTTTTGCGCGACAAATTGCCCAACGATTTCACGGTGCCATTAATGGAATTGGCGCCGTTCATTGCCTTCCGCACCCGCACCATTGATTTCGTTGATGGCGGCCTGAAAATATGAAGGATAAGGACGTTTTTTTCATTTTTGATATCGAAACACTATGCTTTCTATAATATAATTTATAATATTATATAATATGTATGTATCTTGAGGCTAGGTTGGTGAATCAATGTGACGTAACTGATCTTCAAGACCAAATCAATGTTCTTTGCCACCACCCCCACATCACGCTGTTGATCTTACAACTTTTTCGAGCAATTTAGCCAACGGGCGATGTTTGCTTCGCATTTCCCAAACACATTTCCCGTCGGGAACAAACATTTTGACTGATAAGAAGCGCATTTAATTTTTCGTTATTAATGACCTTGAAGTCTCTGCGGGGAACTAACGACAAAGGTATGACTGGGAACGCTGATGTCATTCCGGTCGATGGTGCGGCTATAAAAGCGGGATTTTTTGATAATTTAGAGCAGACCTGTGATTTTCGAACATCATGTACAATATCGGGAGAAACTTTGCTATAAGCTTGTTGAATCTTGTGTGTTGTTAACGGAAATTGCTTTCTGATCCACTTGTTATTAGAATTTTTTTCAGTTGTCATCGTTTCTTAGTGTCGCTACAAAATAGCGACACTTGACTCATTGGGTCAAGTGTTCTCTCGAAAATAAAAATATTTTTCTCGAGCTGAAATCGGGGTTTTTGTCGTTCTTTGATGCCATTTCGCGTGGATTCAGTATTCACAACTTCAGAGAGATGCTACGACAACGACTTCCAGTCCTAACCACCAAGAGATTCAATGGGAATTTTGTGAAAGCCGCCGGATTCGACGAAAAAACGAAAGACAAAGAATACGGGTCCAGACAGTTGCTGATTCAGGATGAAAAGAATGCCCTGACCTATGAAGCAGTCAATTTGAGGGTTGGACAGTACGCAAGCTTGCTCAGCAGCAAGTACGGACTTGGTGTAAGTTCATTTGATGTTGGACTTGAAGTTTAGGTGGTATTGCGCTTGAACATGGTGTAAGATGGAAGTCTCCGCGCTTTTGACGAAGTCAGAGCAGTCCTCTAGCGTTTTTAGTTGACGGTTTCTTTTTTATAGTGATTTTTCCCATCAATATCGCCGAAACCATCTTATCCATCAAGTGCAATATAAGTTTTGCTCATTTCAGAAAGGAGACCGACTGCTGTCGAGGACCACGAAAACAGTTGATACTGTTGCATTATATCTCGCTACTCTGAGACTTGGAGCCATCTACATTCCTCTCAATCCGGATTATACGACGAAGGAGACGACTCACTTTGTTAATGTAAGTCGAAAAGGTTTTTGACTATTTCTCTGGTGTTTAGGACGGAGAACCCAAGGTCTTGGTCTCTTGTGAAGCCCAAAACGACCGAGTCTTTGAAGAGAAAGGAGCGAAAGTTGTCGATGAGAAAGAGCTGGCCAAAGAGGCCAACTCTCAAAAACCCGCTTTGGAGGTAGAGAATGTCAGTCAAGACGATGTTGCGACAATTTTGTATACTAGTGGGACTACTGGTAAGCTTAATTAGCTATTTTGGACATTGAGACGTCTTTTAGAAGAAGGATTTGGCTGATTTACCTTGTTTTAGAGCGATTTTTTTGAATTTTTTTTATCAGTTGGCATGAATAATATAATATTTGTCTGTAATTTACTTATTTTGTATTGTTTCGCCTTCCAGGCCTTCCCAAAGGAGCGATGTTGACCCATCGTTGTCTTCAAGCCAACGGAGAGGCTTGGCGGACTTGTGGAGGTTCACCAAGGACGATGTTCTCCTTCATCAGCTTCCCTTCTACCATATTCATGGAATGTGCATCACTTTCAGCACAACCTTGATGAGTAAATCCTCGACGATCTTCAGACCCAAATTCGATGTGGACGACGCTTGTCATTGGATGCCAAAGTCCAGTATTTACGTCGGAGTTCCAACTTATTACACGTAAGTGGTCATGGGTAATATTTTTGATGTTTAGGTCGAAGAATGAATATTTCTATCAGATTATTGGGTTGAATTTGATAGATATGCATAATCTTTCCATTTTAGTCGATTAATGGCCGATACAAAGAAGTTAACAAGGAGGTTTCAAAAATATCCGAGTTTTCATCTCCGGATCCGCGCCATTGACTCCAGCGACGTGGAATGGGTTTAAAGAACATACCGGACATCCAATTCTCGAACGTTACGGCATGAGCGAAAGTAAGGGCTTTGATTGGCCATCTTTTAGGGATAAAATTTAAACAAAATGCCATGGATAATATAAATTTATTGTCTGAATTGGCTGAAAATTTGATTGTAACTCTGAATAGGTTTGTAAATGATAGAGGATGGATGAGTTTTAATTTTTTTAAGCTTTGGATATTGTTTTAGATGGTCCGAACGGAATGCCAAAAATGGCGGCAGTTTGAATTTTTAAATCGCTTAAACTTGTATGAATTGATATATAGGCAATTTTTTCAGCACTGGCATCAATTTCCAATCCCTACGAGCCGGAGAAGCGCGTTCCCGGCTCAGTTGGAGTACCCGTCC
>VUOU01000038.1:0-40793 GCA_025436335.1 Bursaphelenchus mucronatus
CTGCCGCCTTGTTTTCGCTGCGGGACGTGAAAACGTTGGGAAATAAAATTACCAAGGCGTTTTTTCCAACATGGACAAATTTTTTATATCAACTTGACGTCAAATTGGTGTATATTTCTGTCAAATTCTGTCAAATTGGCCGCCCTTTCGGTTTGAAGCTTCTCATCATAAATACAAACGTTGTTCAAGGTAGTGTAGGGGCTTCTTTTTTGACTTTGAAATTTTTGTTGGGCGGAAAAAATCTCAATTTTTTTGGCAAAATTGAAAAAAAAAATCATTTGACAGAGCAAAAATGACAGAGCAATTCGAACATGACGAAAATGAGACGGCAATTTGACAACCGTCGACTTGACGGCACGGGCACAACCTGCAAAAGATCCGATAAAATTGCCGTTGAAAAAATGAAAATTTCGAATTTCAATGCCAAAAAAATGCACTGTCTAGCTTATTTGGTCCAAATGGTCAACTTGACGGGGCAACACTACTCTCAACAGCATTTTATCAGAAAAATGTAAAAAATTCAAAAATTAAAAAAAAAATCTCTTCATTTCAACGTGAGTTTGGGGGATAAAGTCTGCAGCTCGAAAGGATAAGCGATATTCGAGTGTTTTCTTTTCTTCTCTTCTCCCTGAGCTAACAGAACACCTGATACGATGATAATCGGCAAAAAATCCATGTGAAGTGTCTGAGGTGTGGGGTTTTTTTAACCGCGTGTTGCACCAAAAACGAGAGCAGACTAGGTGCAGGAAAGACGTCAACAATTTTGCTGCGACGTCATCAATAAATATAGCTGGCTTCAGGGCATAAAAAATTTTTTCTTCAGGAAATAAATTTTTTTGACATTTCGTTTCACACGCCGTAAAAAGCGCAATTCAAAAGTTACTGTTCTGTCCCTTTACATAGTATTTTCATAAAGTACATGGACGTTTTGTCGTCTTACGCACCGTGCACAAAAAAACCCCATTTGCACTGTGCGGCGCCGGAATTTTGCACTGTGCGAAAAGGCTGAAATTCACAGTGCGGCGGCGACAAGCGTGGGAAAGTGCAAATGCACTGTGCACGAAAACGTCACAATTTGCTGCGGCATCACCAATAAATAGCTGGAAAACTGTTAGTTACTACTAGTATTTTCACACAGTGGCATGGAAATTTTGTCTTCTCGCACTGTGCACAAAAAACCTCCATTTTGCACTGTGCATTTCACCTTTTTTGGTTTTCGCACTGTGCAATCGGAATATCGCGGCGACGCCAAGCTTTTTCAACTACGTCGCTGCGTCGGTGCTCGGAATGTTGCACAGTGCAAAAGGCAATTTTGAGGTTTTCACTGTGCGAAAAGGCTGAAATTCACAGTGCGGCGGCGACAAACGTGGGAAAGTGCAAATGCACTGTGCAGGAAAACGTCACATTTTGCTGCGGCATCATCAATAAAGAGCTGAAAAATTGTCAATAATTCAAAAAAAAAACTGTTGTTACTACTAGTATAATATTTTCACACAGTGCATGGACATTTTGTCGCTTTCCACACTGTTCACAAAAAACCCCCATTTTGCACGGTGCATTTGACTTTTTTTTTTTAGTTTTTACATGCACCGACATATCGCTGCGCCGTCAGTAAGTTTAAACTACGTCGCTGCGTCGGCGCCCGGAATTTTGCACAGTGCAAAAAGCAATTTTGAGGTTTGCACCGTGCGAAAAGAGTATCAGTCTGTCGGGAAAATAAGGAGCACAGTAATTTTTGGTCTTTGCACTGTGCAATCGGAATATCGCGGCGGCGCAACCTTCTTTCAACCACGTGAGGTATAAATATCTTTATTAATATATAACGGAAGTCAAATACCCATAAATCGCAAAAAATATCACATGTCTAAAAAATTTTGAACAAATGTGTTATCACAATATTTAGTGTCATTTATGACGCTGTTGAAGTCCGATATCGATTTTTGCGGCCGTTTGTACGCAAGTTCGCATAATCGACAGCCAGGATCTTTTTTGTCGTATCTTTGCGCCATATCTCCGCGAATCGCCCAGTTAAAGTATCTGAAACGAGATTTTTGAATTAATCTGCAAGTACTCCAAGTGCGACGCTCCGATTTTCTTTAAATTTTGCACAGAAATCAGACGTAGGCCATATATCGTTTCCTGAAATTTTTAGCTCGCGCTTTGCAGAGAGAGCCGAGATATTCAACAATCTTTGTGGCCGAGAGAGCACGCAAAATGCGGAGAGCGGTCAGAGAGAGAGAAACGCTTTTTGGCCATATCTTTGACAGTTTCGAGCGGAAAAAATTGATTTTTTGTGAGGACATAATACTCTATGATAGAAATAGGCATGTAACTTTTTTGTGCTAAAAATTCACAAAAAAAATTTTACATTTTCGCGTGGAAAAAAATAATTTTTTGTGGAAACATCACTTTCTACGGTAGAAATAGTATTAAAGGCGTGTTCCAAGTGCGACGCTCCGATTTTCTTTAATTTTGCACACACTTTGGGCATAGGCCACATATCATATGTGTAATCAAAATCCGAGCCATTTCCCTTACCCTTCATACGCAGTGGTGTTCTTGGTCAAAAAGGTGAGGTAATCGGTGAGTTCTTTCACATTTCCAAAGTCATCCACAGCAATAAAAACATCCGAAGGAATTCGTTTCGGGACGATGTGTCGTCGCAAAACAATCGGCACGATATAACTGGTGAAGCGATAAAACTTCTCGGTCACATAATCCTCGCAGACCGCGTTCTCGAACGCCAAATAGAAATGGTGGGATTCTGGAGAAAAAAAACATCGCAGTGAAAAAAATTGAAAAAAATGAAAAAACTTTTTTTTTCGGGCCAAGGTTTCGCAGCCTGCGCCCAGGCTGGGATAAAGCCTAAGCCTAAGGTAAGCCTAAGCCTAAACTAGCGAAAAATTCCAAGTACTCCAAGTGCGACGCTCAGATTTTCTTTAAATTTAGAACACATATCAGGAATAGACTACACATTAATTCCTGAAAATTTTAGCTCCCGCTTTGCAACGAGAGCCGAGATATTCAACAATCTTTGCGGCCGAGAGAGCACGCGAAATGCGGAGAGCGGGCAGAGAGAAAAAGTACCCCATGTGCGACGCTAAGATTTTGATGAAACTTGGCACAAATTTAGAATAATCTTTTTGAAGACATATACAAGACTCCTACCTCGCGTTTTACAGAAACGACCAAGATTTTTAGATCGAAAGTTGGCGGAAATATGACTTTATTCGAATTTTGGTGTGAAAAGTTTCATGGCCATTTCCACCAGAGAGTGTAATGTTTCCGCGAAAAATAAATTTTTTCCGCGTGAAACTGGCAAAAAATGTTTTCCTCTCTAACCGCTCGCCGCGTTTCGAGTGCTCTCTCGGCCTCAAAGATCGTGGCTGGGATGAAGCCTAAGCCTAAGGTAAGCCTAAACTAACAAGGAAAGTACTCCAAGTGCGACGCTCAGATTTTCTTTAAATTTAGAACACATATCAGTCATAGCCCACATATCAATTCCTGAAAATTTTAGCTCCCGCTTTGCAACGAGAGCCGAGATATTCAACAATCTTTGCGGCCGAGAGAGCACGCGAAATGCGGAGAGCGGGCAGAGAAAACACTTTTTGGCCGTTCCTTTGTCAGTTTCGCGTGGGAAAAATTGATTTTACGTGGAGACATTACCCGCTATGGTAGAAATCGGCATAAAGCTTTACATCTTCAAAATGCAAAAAGTGTCACATTTTCGCCAACTTTCGATCTAAAAATCTCGGTCGTTTCCGCAAAACGCGAGCTAGGAGTCTTGCACATGTCTTAGAAAAAATAATATTAAATTTGTGCCAAGTTTCATCAAAATCTGAGCGCCGCACTTGGGGTACTTCCCCTGCAAGGCAGGATGAAAAAATAGTTAGAAAAGTGTTGTAAATCCTTTGGAAATCATCGTATATTGTTGTGTGTAACTTCTCTGCCTGCATGATGGGGTTTTGACGCTCTATTTTTGTTTGCTACCCAATTTTCGCTTCCACACTCTGAATTTTAGTTATTACGGGCAGTTTCAAGCTTGCTCTCGCCTGGCCAAGGAGCTACGACTATCTCCGACAAAAATGTAATTTTTTTTGTGAATTTTGGCATGTAATGTTTCGTATCTATTTCTACCGCAGAGGGTGATGTTTTCACTAAAAATTAATTTTTTCCGAGCAAAATTGACAGAGTTATCGCCAAAACTCGTTTCTCTCTGACCGCTCTCCACATTCTACGTACTCTCTCGGCCGCAAAGACTGTTGAATATCTCGGCTCTCTCTGCAACGCGCGAGCTAAAATTTTCAGGAATTGATATATGGCCTATGCGTGACGTATGTGCAAAATTTAAAGAAAATCTGAGCGTCGCACTTGGAGTACTCCCCTTGTAAGCCTGAACTAAGCCCAAATTTCACATTTTTCTTGTTCCACCTACCGATTTCCCTCTCCAAGCATTCCCAATTGCAATTGTCACGTCCACATTTCCCAATTGTAGTAACATTAACGTGCTTGGCCATCGCGTCGATCAGCAGCTCTCGTTTCGAGTTGCTATCGCAGTTGGATCTGGCGGAAAGAGCCATTTTCGACTTTTTGGCAATGACGGAGCGGATCTGCGAAAAAGACAAATTTAATTTTTTGTAAATTTAAATTTCACATGGATTTTTAGCGAGTGCTACACCAAATATCTATAGTTCACGCAACACAACCCCCAGATTTTCTTTAAATTTCGCATACACGTCGAGACTAGGCCACATATCAATTCCTGAAAATTTTAGCTCCCGCTTTGCAACGAGAGCCAAGATATTCAACAATCTTTGTGGCCGAGAGAGCACTCGAAACGCGGAGAGCGGTCAGAGAGAAAAACACTTTTTGGCTATATCTTTGCTGTTTTCGCGAGGAAAAGTTTGATTTTTTGGGGAAACATTACACTCTATGGTAGAAATCGACATGAAACTTTTTAAGGTAAAATTTGCAAAAAAGTGTCACATTTTTGCCAACTTTTGAGCTAAAAATCTCGGTCGTTTCTGCAAAGCGCGAGCTCGGAGTCACGCATATGTCTCAGAAAAAATAAAACTAAATTTTGGCCAAGTAAATACAATTTTATTAATTTTGCAAAATTCGAAAAAGTGTTAAAAAATGTGAAATTTTGCTGAAACAAGGAAAGAACTCCATGTGCGACAAGCAGATTTTCCTTAAATTTCGCATACACGTCGAGACTATGCCACATATCAATTCCTGAAAATTTTAGCTCCCGCTTTGCAACGAGAGCCGAGATATTCAACAATCTTTGTGGCCGAGAGAGCACTCGAAACGCGGAGAGCGGTCAGAGAGAGAAACTCTTTTTGCCTGTATCTTTGTCAGTTTTGTGCGGAAAAAAATGATTTTTTTGTGGAGACGTTACTCTCTACGGTTGAAATTAACATGAAACTTTTTAAAGCAAAATTTTCAAAAAATGGCATATTTTTTCCAACTTTCGGGCTAAAAATCCGAGAGAAACTCTTTTTGGCCGTACATATGTCACTTTTGCGTGGAAAAAATTGATTTTTCGTGGAAACATTACCCTCTATGGTAAAAATAGGCATGACACTTTTCAAGCCAAAATCTGCAAAAAAACGTCACAATTTTTTCCAACTTTCGATCTAAAAATCTCAGTCGTTTCTGCAAAGCGCGAGCTAGGAGTTTAGCATATGTCCTAGAAAAAATAGTACTACATTTGCGCCAAGTTCTGTCAAAATCTAAGCGTCGCAGTACTTCCCCTGTGAAATTATTATTCCAAAAATGGAAAAACTCGGGACATTTTATACCTAAAAACTTAATTTGTCGCTGTTCTTTTGACAAAGCGCCCCTTCTCACCTCCTCTTTCGTCCTCCTCTTCCCCGCATACATTGCTTTGTGATCATAGGGCCAGACCACATCGCTATTCCCCATGTACGACATGCTGTAGTTGAACGCGTCCCTTCTCGGGGGAAATACATACTTGAATTTCTTGAACATTGGCGATTCTTCGGTGAAAAAGACTTTGGGCGCATCCGACTCCGGCAGATCCCAAAATCTGATATCCCATTGGTGAAAGAGCAGCAAGTCCGCATGTGGAAGGTAGCCTTTGTCGTGAGTGACAAGACATTTGAATTCGCACTCTTCCGCAGGCTCGTAAACCCGTTCATTGTCGAAGAATAAGGTGTAAGCGAGGATTATCTTCGAATTCGCAGGCTTGATCAAAGATCGCTGAAATTTTTTTTTATTTTTTTTGAAATTTTTTTTTAAATTTTTTCAAAAAAATTTTTTGCACAAAATTTCTTAAAATTTAGCATACTCTCTTTAAATAGGTCAAATTTAAATTCCTGAAAGTTTTAGCGCACGCCTTGCAGGCACAGCCAAGATATTCAACAATTTTTGCGGCCGAGAGAGCACGCGAAATGCGGAGAGCGGGCAGAGAAAACACTTTTTGGCCGTATCTTTGCAAGTTTTACATAGAAAAAACATTTCTTTGTGAAATTCTTACTACGGTGGAACACAGAAGCTCAAACGCTCCATATAATAGAAATAGGCATAAAGATTGTTCGAGAGAGCACGCAAAACGCGGAGAGCGGTCAGAGAAAAAACACCTTTTAGCCATATCTCTGCAAATTTCGTGCGGAAAGAATTGATTTTTTGTGGAAATCTTACTTACTACGGTGGAACACAGAAGCTCAAATTTTACGCCTCTGCATACAAAAAAATGTTTGCGGTTTGCCAATTTTTCAGCTAAAAATTCACTTTTTCATTCAAATTGCATGCGAAACATCGCGGTTATTTCCTAGAAAAATTCGCTTAAAATATCTGAAAGGCTCAACACTTGAGAAATTACTAGTCCGTCCGCAAAGTCGTTGGAGTGATTTCCGCGACATGCACTGTGCGAAAACCAAAGTTCCCTTTGCACTGTGCAACTTTTTGCGTTTTGCACCGTGCAATAGGCTTTTTTCGGCTGTCGCTCGCACCCTCACTTTTTGCGCACAGTGCAGACGCCAAAATCACTCCAGCGACGCGCTTTGTTTTTTCCACAGGTAACTATGGTCCGAAAATAGAGGGTAATGTTTCCACATAGCATTAATTTTTTTATCGCGAAACTAGCAAAGTTATAGCCAAAAAATGCTTTATCTCTGTGACCGCTCTCCGCATTTTGCGTACTCTCTCGGCCTCAAAGATCGGAAAAGGTTTTTTTCGGCGGCCGCTGGCACTGTAAACTACGAAAATCGACCATAAGATGCTAGTCCGTCCGGCAAGTCGCTGGAGTGATTTTAGCGGCATGCACTGTGCGAAAAAAGCAAGGTGCGAGCGACAGCCAAAGAAAGCCCATTGCACGGTGCAAAAAGGAAGAAATTGCACAGTGCAAACTGAACTTTTGTTTTCGCACAGTGCATGTCGCGGAAATCACTCCAGCGACTTTGCGAACAATACAACACAGATTTTAGAGGTCGTAAGATGCAATTTTTAAGGGAGCCTCCGTCGAAGAGACCCTCCATATAAAAATGTTTACAAAAAATTTTTTTTTTGTTTTTTTGGAAATTCGTTGTACAGAGGCTTCACTACTAGTCCGTTCGTAACGTCGCTGGAGTGATTTCCGCGACGTGCACTGTGCGAGAACAAAAGTTCACCTTGCACTGTGCAATTTCTTCCTTTTTGCACGGTGCAATAGCCTTTTTTCGACTGTCGCTCGCACCCTGACCTTTTTCGCACAGCGCATGTCGCCGAAATGACTCCAGCGACTTTTCCGACGGACTAGTACTCCACAAAAATTTTTTATTTCCCGCCCAAAGCCTCAAAGGTAAAATTAATAAATCCAAGAGCTTACCGAATAATACGAGTCATAACCGACCCTGGAGCACCAATAAATAAACAACAAAACCAATGCAATGCACAGTAAAAATTGCCATCGAGGCCTTCTACTTCGACTCGCACGTGTCACAAAGGCCATTGGTCAGTCGAATTGTCATGGAGAATATGAAATTTGGTCGAGAAATGCTACGAAAAATCTGAAAACAGTTAGGATCGAAAAGATATGTGTGTGACAAGAGGTTTAAGCCATCATAAATGTTCTTAAAGTGCACGAAATTTGAGGAATTTGAAACTTTTGATCGAAATTCGATTGTCTATGAGATCAGATGGGGCAGAGAGAGAAAAAATACAGGATTGGAGAGCTGCCCCAAGTGCAACGCTCAGATTTTGATAAAATTTGAATATTTAAAAAATTTTAAAAAAATTTGAATATGCAAATTTTAAATTTTTTCTAAAATTGATTTCAAAAAATCAAAAAATTAGAATATATAAGCTCGGAAATACCAAGATATAACTTGGCAGTCGTATCTTACCGCTTGGAGATATTCTATTTACACTTATTGAAAAGTTTTTCACATTGTCTTGTGATGTCAAGTATAATATAAAAAATCGATAAATCGAGACTTTTTTGGAATGTATTTCAAAAATATTGGTACTAGATGATGCAAGATGTAGCGTAATACTATAATCAAACAAATTAAGGCAAAAAATAATAGACTTTATTGGTAAACAGAAGATTTCTCCAATCCTTACATCTGAGGGCAAGTGCAATATAAAACCTGAAAAAACTTGGATTTAGGACGACGTCATCGAAAAGATTTTGTTCCACGCAATGTAAAATTATGTATGTTCCACGAAGATTACGTATCTTACAAAAAAAATGTCGTCTTTGCTCTAAAAATCAAGGATTTCCCTCAACTCTCCCATCTGATGACAAGTGCAATATAAAAATCAAAGATATCGACTAATACGGACAATGACAAGTAAATATTCATTCAGAGAAAAGTAAAATGACTCATAGTCGTATCATTCCCCATATTCTACAAAACGAACTCCAATTTCCCCTGAAAATCAGGGTTTTCCCCATCCCACCCATCTAATGTCTAGTATAATATAAAAACCCATCTGTTTTGCATGCATAAAGTGGTGGTCATCCCTTTCGCCCTCAATATCAGATAAAAACATGTGTAATAAAAATAAAACTCGGGCAAAGAGAGAGTTATAACGTCGATTAAGAGGTTGCCAACGGGTTGAGTGATAAGGCTGAAGAGACGAACCGATAAAGCGATGAAAAAACAAAAATATTTCTATAACTGCAACGGAAATCGGTTGCAGTGTATAGTCGGGACAATCATGCAAGCGAAAAAAAAAATTTTATTCCACGTAATGTAAAATTATGTATGTTCCACGAAGATTACGTATTCTACAGAAAAAATGTCGTCTTTTAGTCGTGTATGTGATTTCTCTGCCTGTATGATGGGGTTTCGACACTTTATTTTTATTCGCTACCCCCATTTTCGCTTTCAGACTCTGAATTTTGGTTATTACGGGCCGATTCCGGGCCGGGCCGTTTCAAATCTGCTTTGGCCCGGCCCGCCGATATCAATTGACCCGGCAAAAATAACATTTCAAAAGGCCCTTAGAGCATATTTCAGGCCAAAACGAAGCTCTGTTCAACGAATCGACTCCAAGAGACCTTTTCTAGGGCCGTAGCTAGGGGGAGCTACCTAGACATGGCTGTTTCAATATTGTTTCTGCCCGGACTGGGCCGGCCCATTTTTTTTCAAGTAGCCGGGAAAATACAAAATTACTAAGATAGGATAAAACAATATTTAGAAAAGTGTTGTAAACCTTTTGAAAATGATCGTATATAGTCATGTATGATTTCTCTGCTTGTATGATGGGGTTTCGACACTCAATTTTCGCTTCCAAACTCAGAATTTTAGTTATTAGGGCCGATTCCGGGCCGGGCCGTTTCAAATTTGCTGTGGCCCGGGAGCCATGTCTAGTCGCGACCGCACAGTAAATTTTCCTCTGTTTGCACAGTGCAAAACTCCAAAAAAAGCATTTTGCACTGTGCAAATTCCAGCCGCCGACGCAGCGACGTAGTTGAAAAACGTTTGTGCCGGTAGAGTTCGAGCCGTTACAAATTTGCATTGGCCCATCGATATCAATTCACCCGAGAAAATTTATGGCGTTTGCACTGTGCGAAAAAAGGTCAGGGTGCGAGCGACAGCCGAAAAAAGCCTATTGCACGGTGCAAGAAGCAAAAAATTGCACATTTTCGCTTTCAGACTCTGAATTTTGGTTATTACGGGCCGATTCTGGGCCGGGCCGTTTCAAATTTGCTTTGGCCCGGCCCGAGAGGCATGTCTCCTCGCATTTGACCTTTTTTTGCACAGTGCAAACACCAAAAATCACTCCAGCGCCTTTACGGACGGACTAAACGCCTGAAAAAAATGCTAAATTTGAATAAGTGTCAATATCTGTGTTCGTTATATAATAAGAAAAGCAAGGCCCTACGAAAATGTTATATCTCTCCAAAACCATAAAAAAATATTATTCATGATTGGCATTGCAAAAAGTTCTCGTCCGAAAACAATTCCCGATAATTGGAAATTAATTGGATTTGGAACTTTGAGAAATCCCGTGAAAGGTCGGAAAATATTGGGAGAAATTTTAATATGCAAATTTTTGTGAACTTTGAAGAAACATTGAATATGCAAATTAAAAAAAATTAAAAAAATTTGAATATGCAAATTTTCGATTTTTTGAATTTTCAAAAGTTTTTTCATTTTTTTATCCAAAAATGCAAAAAACTCTTGTAAATTTCAATATCTACCAAATAAAAAAATTTTAATATGCAAATTTTCAATTTTTTTTTAAATTTTTAGTTTGCGAAAAGAAAAAATTTTTGATTTCAAAAAATCAAAAAATGAGAATATTCAAATTTTCCGCACCTAATTACCCCTTCCATTGGCTCGCTTCCGGATGAAAGGAGGCTCGGTTGCGCAACCGAACATGAAGACATTACTTTTGCTCCCAACCACTTGCGCAACCCAAAAACGTCTTTTGCAAGGGATTATCCGGCGGCCCGCGTCGGTGATCCCTTTTGTGTGCGAATGGGCTGTCAGTCAGTGAAAGAAGGGGTGGTTTACTGAGGGAAGGGGGGGGGGGGGGGACTAATAGGGGAAATACCACAAGTTCAACGCTCAGATTTTGATAAAACTTGGCACTAATTTCGTATTCTTTGTTCTAAGACATATGCTACACTTGGTACAAATAAAGAATAACTTTTTATAAGACATATGCGAAACTCCTAGTTCGCGCTTTGCAGAAACAACCGAGATTTTTAGATTGAAAGTTGGCGAAAAAGTGACACTTTTTTGCGAAGTTTGGCTTAAAACGTTTCATACCTATTTCTACCATAGAGTGTAATGTTTCCACGATTTGAAGAGAATCTCTCCAAATTTGGCAAAAAAGAGACAAAAAGAGCCGGAGGCGAGAAGAGAAAGAAGAAGCGACGTCGGAAAGCCGATACGGACAACGCTCCGGTCAGTTTAATATGGCAAAACCCAAATTTTTTGCGTATTTTAGCGAAAAAGTATCGAAATTTCAACGTTACTCATCTTCCGCTGGCCATGATGCTGCCGGCGTCGCGACGCTGGTCTTCATAAGTGCCAGTAGCTTGGGAAAAAGACGCTTGTTTCAAATCCTATGCGATAATACAAGAAAAAGCGGCCGAAAATTCCTTTCACAAACTCTTTTCGGCCGAAAAAGAGGAATTCTTGGTGCGAAGGGGAAGCCTGCCATGCCCCTGTTCTCCATGCCCCAGGATACGTACAGGATTTAATTTGGAGTTTAAGCCATTGGGGGGAACGGATTAGATTCGCACCGTGCACTGCCCCTTTGGGACTTGGGACAAAAAGCGAGCCGAACACCTCTGGCGTCTCTTGAAAACTGATAGTATCTCTTGAAAACTGATAGTATCTCTTGAAATATTTTTTGAATTAAGGCGCTACAGGAACCCAGGGGTGGTCACTGGCACCTATTTTTCAGATTTTGGGTCCGAAGCCCGGTTCGTGAAAAGCCCGGCCCGGGTAGAGGTTTTCACAAGCTCGGCCCGGTCCGTCAAAAGCCCGGCCCGGCCCGGGTAGAAGTTTTTACAAGCTCGGCCCGATCCGTCAAAAGCCTGGCCCGGCCCGGGTAGAAGTTTTTACAAGCTCGGCCCGGCCCGTCAAGAGCTTGGCCCGACCCGGGTAGAAGTTTTTACAAGCTCGGCCCGGCCCGGTACGTCAAAAGGCCGGCCCGGGTAGAGATTTTTACAAGCTCGGCCCGGCCCGTCAAAAGCCAGGCCCGGCCCGGGTAGAAGTTTTTACAAGCTCGGCCCGGCCCGTCAAGAGCTTGGCCCGGCCCGGGTAGAGATTTTCACAAGCTCGGCCCGGCCCGGCCCGTCAAAAGCCCGGCTAGGGCGCGACCTGCCAAAAACTCGTTGCCGTTTTGTTACAACTAGGGTTGTGATTTTGACAGTGACGTCAACTTGCCGTCATTTTCATCAAATTGCCGCCGTTGTTTCGGTCGGAAACTGTCTAACGATTAAACAAACATTATTCAAGGTCGTATAATGCCTTCGAACATGTTTAAGACCATATACACATTAAAACAACAGTTTACAGCAACAAAAGGACTTTAATAGACCAATTTCGGATCATCTTCGTCCTTGTTCTTACTTAGTTTATTGGATTTCTTTCCGCAAATTGCAAATAGAATTACTGCTAAATGTTTATGAGCCTATTGGGAACTAAAGTTTGTAAAAAAAGCTTCGGCGCCGGTGGTGCTATTGTAATACATCACTATATATGCACTATTTTTGGGAGTAAACGTGAAAAAAGCTTGTAAATGTGTTAGAACTCGATAAACTACAACAACAACCCCATCAAAAAATTTTTCCGGCACGAAAACAATGAATGCCAACGGTTTGGCGTTATGATAAAAACCGGGCCTGAAAAACCCAAGCCCGCGGCCCGGACCGGAAATTTCGCCACTGATCGTGGCCATAGATAAGCGGCGGCGATGGGAATCGAAGGCGTTGATCGCCCGATCTTTTCTGGAATGGCCCGGGGGCGGCCTTGAGACGGCCGCTACAGTGCACTCAACAACCCCATCAAAAAATTTTCCCGGCACGAAAACAATGAATGCCAACGGTTTGGCATTATGATAAAAACCGGGCCGGGCCTGAAAAACCCCAGGCCCGGACCGGAAATTTCGGGCCCGGCCCGGCTTCAATTTTCCATTTTTGAGTCAGGACCGGGCCGAGCCGCCGGTCCGGGCCGCCGGGCCGGGCCGCCGGGCCCGGTGACCACCCCTGTTTTTGTGTTAAGCTGCACTGTGCGAGGCACTTTTTTGGCAGATGCACGGTGCAAAATTTGTTTTTCGCACTCGACGGTGGTTTGTCGCGCGAAGACGCTTCGCGACGCCGACCGCACTGTGCAAAAACATGTCAAGGCTTTTTGGCGCGCCTAATATCTTGCAAAATCCTAATTTACTTTTTTAACGATCTTTAAATGATAAAAACCGGGCCGGGCCTGAAACACCCAGGCCCGTGGCCCGGATCGGAAATTTCGGGCCCGGCCCGGTTTCAATTTTCCATTTTTGGGTCAGGCCCGGGCCGGGCCGCCGGGCCTGGTGACCACCCCTTCAGGAAACTGAATGCGAAATTTTTGTAAAAAAAAATCAAAATTCCAAAAAAAGTCTGTCAATTTCATCGCAACCTTTCACTTGATTCACAATGCCTCTCAAGTATGACCGCCGCTTCACCAACGGCTATAACACTAATCAACTAGCCTGCATAGCTAGAAACTAAATAGCAGTCCAAAACGTTACCGAACCTCTCGGAGTCCCCGCTGTTTTTATCGCGCAGAAAGCGTTATATACCGAATGGCCGCCATTTCTACCCATTTTGAGGGCACTCAGACGGCAACGGTCCCAGCCATTTACCTTGACTTAAAGCCGTCTGGAAGCCTTTACTCGCAACGACTTCGCTAGCGATTCAAGACGTCCGTAACCGACGTTGGACCCTTTGGAAAACGACGTTTTACAAACTGAAGCACTTTCTGCCCATCGAGAACTCAGATTCTAGTCGCACGTCAGAATGAAAATAGAGTAAAAAATGAATTTCGTCAAACATGTTACGAAATACGATTCGTTTTGAGACGAAATGCAACGATTGATCGGAACAATAACAATTTTCAAAACTTTATCGCAAAATATGTGCAAATAATGAACTTAAATCCCTTTCTGGGCATGTAAATTGTGTAAAAAGGGATTCCTTTTATTCGAATCCCATTAGAAAATATTGTTTTTGCACATTTTTTTCTGGGGTAGTTACTGAACTCGTCAAGTACCTTTTGAACAGACATGGCAAAACGGGCCCGGCCCGGCCCTTTTCAAAATTTCCAAAGCCTGGCCCGGCCCCGGGGTACCTTGAGCCCGGCCCCGGCCCTTTTTTTTGTTTAAAGTTTTTACTTTAAACTAACATCATGACGTTGTTCGCAGTACTCGAATTAGTCCAAAAACGTTTTAAAATTTACAAATCGATCAACCCATACCCAAGATATTGTTGATTTTTTTTTTGATATTATCCATGGCGAAAAAGATGTTCAGATATTGGAAATATATGCAAAAAAGCTGAAAAGCATCAAAAAATTTGAAGATTCGGAAATGATAATCAGAACCTGAAATTTTTTGTCCCAAATTTTTATTTTATTTGATTTTTTTAAAGGTCGAAAAATCGAACGATAGGTATTCATGTCATAAGAGTGAATATAATACTTCAGATGGGCCGCTCGACTGTCAAATCCATCGTCGAAATCCTAGAGAAAGCAAGAGAAACTTTAAACAACCCTAGTCAAAAAAAATTTGGCACCTAAATTTTTCGTTGCAAGACAAAATTTTTTTTTTTTTGAAAAAAGGGCCGGGCCGAGGGGGCCCAAAAAAAGATAGGCCCTCGGCCCGGCCCGTTTAGAGTTGGGCCCGGCCCTTTTCAAAATTTCCAAAGCCCGGCCCCCTTGCCATGTCTGGCCCCAAATGAAGGGTAGCCAATTTTATGCAAATTTCAGGTCTTTAAAATCCACGAAAACGCATAAATTTCGCTCATTTCGAGAGTCGCCTCAATTCGGTGCGGTGCCCAGCAAAAAGATGGGTTCGTCTGGAGAAGCGGAGACCAATGTCCACGTAAGTTGTTCATGTATTAGTATTTTCATAAAGTGCATGGATTTTGTCGCCTTCCGCACTGTGCACAAAAACACTCCGTTTTGCACTGTGCATTTCAATTTTTTTGGTTTTCGCACTGTGCAATCGGAATATCGCGGCGACCCAACCTTTTTTCAACTACATACGTCGCTGCGGGAATTTGCACCGTGCAAAAGACTGTTTTTGGAGGTTCGCACTGTGCAAACAGAGGAAAATTTACTGTGCGGTCGCGACTAGACATGGCTCCCGGGCCACAGCAAATTTGAAACGGCCCGGCCCGGAATCGACCCGTAATGACCAAAATTCAGAGTCTGGAAGCGAAAATTGCGGTAGAAAACAAAAATAAAGTGTCAAAACCACATCATACAAGCAGAGAAATCATACACGACTATATACGATCATTTTCAAAAGGTTTACAACACTTTTCTAAATATTTTTTTATCCTATCTTAGTAATTTTGTATTTTCCCGGCTAATTGAAAAAAAATGGGCCGGCCCAGTCCGGGCAGAAACAATATTGAAACAGCCTTGTCTAGGTAGCTCCCCCTAGCTACGGCCCTAGAAAAGGTCTCTTGGAGTGGATTCGTTGAACAGAGCTTCGTTTTGGCCTGAAATGTGCTCTAAGGGCCTTTTGAAATGTTATTTTTGCCGGGTCAATTGATATCGACGGGCCGGGCCAAAGCAAATTGAAATTTGAAACGGCCCGGCCCGGAATCGGCCCGTCATAACCAAAATTCAGAGTGTGGAAGCGAAAATTGGGGTAGCAAACAAAAATAGAGTGTCGAAACCCCATCATACAGGCAGAGAAATGACACACAACTAGATACGATCACTTTCCAAAAGTTTTTGCACAGTGCGTTCCACTTTTTTGCGCACGGTGCATCAACCGCCGCGACGTGAGCTTTTTTCAATTGCGTTTGCACAGTGCATGTCGCGGAAATCCCTCCAGCGACATTACAGATGGACTAGTGCGATTTTGCACGGTGCATTTTTCTCAAATTTGCGCGGCCGTTGCGGCGATTTCCCACTTTTACCCAAGCGACATGCAATTTTCCCGCCACCGCACCCCAATCTTCATGCCCGACATCAGCGATAAAATTGTCGGACTTTATGGCCCGAGTAGTACTAGTCCGTCCAGAAAAAATTTCTGGACCGATTTTTGGCGTTTGCGCAGTGCAAAAAACATTTGAGAAATTACTAGTCCGTCCGGCAAGTCGTTGGAGTGATTTGCGCGACATGCACTGTGCAAAAAAGGTCAGGGTGCGAGCGACAGCCAAAAAAAGCCTATTGCACGGTGCAAAAAGAGAGAAATTGCACAGTGCAAAGTGAACTAAGCAGAAGCAGATGAGGTATATATTCAGCGATCTTTTTGCGAGAGAGTACGTAAAATGAGGAGAGCAGTGAACTTTTGTTTTCGCACTGTGCGTGTCGCGGAAATCACTCCAGCGACATTACGGATGGACTAGTGCCACATAGACATGGCTCCCGGACCGGGCCGGGCCAAAGCAAATTGGAAACGGCACGTAATAAATAAAATTCAGAGTCTCGAAGCGAAAATGGGGTAGCAAAAAAAAAACTTTTAGTCAAAATAAAAAAAAATCTTTTTTTGAACGAGCAACCCTTTGGCCTTCCGCAATAGAGACTAACTCTCCTTTCCCGATCGCCGCTGCAACCACCTTGTCATGAAAGTAATATGCGGCTATAAAACGAGGGAAATGCAGACAATTATTCCATTTTTTCTTTGCGAATTTCAATAAAATTCCCGCTCTCTTCCCGCTTTGATCACGCTTTCTCTATTTGCTAAGCAAACAATCCGTTTTTAAAATTCAAATTCAAAAAAAAAACGAAAATGAAAATACGATTTGCGCAGGTGAACTCGCGCCAACGATAAATCGACTCCCGCTAATCCCATCAACAAACAATGCAGGAGAACACAACGACAAATGCAAGGTCAGAGGGGCTTCATGTTTGAGAAGGCGCACGCGTTGAACACCTGCCGCTAAATAAGCAAATTTTGAATTTGAAAATTGGAAATGGGAAAGGAAAAGTACAGCGAAACTACCACTCCGTCCGTAAAGTCGCTGAAGTCCTTTCCGCGACATTCACCATCTTTTTTGAGAGAGTACGTAGAATGTGGAGCCTGGAGCAGACGACAGACGTTTTTTGGCAACAACTTTTTGAATTCTCAGTGGAAAAATTTGATTTTTTTTTGTGGAAAATCTTTACATCGTATGAATTATAATTTTTAAAAGCAAGAAGAAATTTTTACTGATTTTTTTTGTCGAAAAATAGGGTTTTTCGATACCGCTCCGTCCGTAAAGTCGCTGGAGTGATTTCCGCGACATGCACTGTGCGAAAACAAAATTTCCCTTTGCACTGTGCAATTTCTTGCTTTTTGCACCGTGCAATAGGCTTTTTTCGGCTGTCGCTCGCACCCTGACCTTTTTTTGCACAGTGCAAACGCCATAAATTTTGTCGGGTGAATTGATATCGACGGGCCAATGCAAATTTGTAACGGCTCG
Organism: Bursaphelenchus mucronatus; assembly: GCA_025436335.1. NCBI lineage: Eukaryota > Metazoa > Nematoda > Chromadorea > Rhabditida > Aphelenchoididae > Bursaphelenchus > Bursaphelenchus mucronatus. The sequence goes on from VUOU01000038.1 coordinate 17,588, forward strand.
AACTCTACCGGCACAAGCTTTTTTCAACTACGTCGCTGCGTCGGCGGCTGGAATTTGCACAGTGCAAAAGGCTTTTTTTGGAGGTTTGCTCTGTGCAAAACGAGGAAAATTCGATAAAACCAAAGGAACCGTGGTCGCCACAAAGGAACGATAAGGGCTTTTTTCTGGCCCCGGCTTCGCTGCCAGCGCAGCAGGATTGTTTTTTTTTGTTTTTGGCAGCAGGATTGGATCAGGTCTAAATTAAGCCTAAGCCTAACCCCGAGGCTAATCCTAAGCCTAGGTTATGCCTAAACTAAGCAAGGCCGCGGAGAACACTGGGCGCAGGCTGCGAAACAGGGCCCGGAAAAAGAGGTTCTACCGAAAATTGACTGTGCGATTGTGACAAGGGTGGGAAAAGTGCAGAATGCACTGTGCGAAAAAGAAAAAAGTCCCTGGATTTGATGAAAATACTATAATAATAATAGTATTATTAATAGTACTATTATGTTGCCCTTTATTCTCAATTTTTTTTCGACTTTTTTCAGAACTCAACTTTCTCCGAGCTCAGAGCCTCGGACTTGTCGCTGTTCGACATCTCCACCACCGACCTCTCATTCTCCGCTCCGGAGTCGGAGCCGTTTTTTTCCATGGGCGAAGAGCAGCAAATTGAGTCAAAACAGTTGGAGGAGGTGGAGCGGTTCGAATTTGACAGCGACTTCGAATATGAGTTGGAAATTGCACGAGGCGAAGGTGATCCCGTGGGCGACGGAGAAAAGGAACGGAGAAAAAACGAGGTAAAGTCAGGGGTGGACGCCAGGCCCGGCGGCCCGGCCCGGCCTGGCCCGGCCCGGCCCGATCGGGCCGGGGCCTGACTCAAAAATGGAAAATTGAAACCGGGCCGGGCCGGGCCCGAAATTTCCGGTCCGGGCCGCGGGCCTGGGTTTTTCAGGCCAGGCCCGGCTTGGTTTTTATCATAATGCCAAACCGTTGGCATTCATTGTTTTCGTGCCGGGAAAATTTTTTGATAGAGTTGTTGTTGTAGTTTTTCAAGTTCTAACACATTTACAAGCTTTTTTCACGTTTGCTCTCAAAAATAGTGCATATATAATAATGTATTACAATAGCACTACCGGGACCGAAGCTTTTTTTACAAACTTTAGTTCCCAATAGGCGAATAAACATTTATCAGTAATTCTATTGGCAATTTGTTGAAAGAAATCCAATTAACCAAGTAAGAACAAGGACGAAGATGATTCGAAATAGGTCTATTAAAGTCCTTTTGTTGTTATAAACTGTTGTTTTAATGTTTATATGGTCTTGAGCATGCATTATACTACCTTGAATAATGTTTGTTTAATCGTTAGACAGTTTCCGACCGAAACAACGGCGGCAATTTGATGAAAATGACTTCAATTTGACGTCACTGTCAAAATCACAACCCTAGTTATAACAAAACGGCAACGGTTTTTTGGCAGGTCGCGCCCCAGCCGGGCTTTCACGGGCCGGGCCTGGTTTTTGACGGGCCGGGCCGGGCCGAGCTTGTAAAAACCTCTATCCGGGCCGGGCCGGGCCGGCCTTTTGACGGGCCGGGCTTCGGGCCCAAAATCGGAAAAATAGGTGCCAGTGACCACCCCTGGGTAAAGTTGTCCTGAGTCGACTTTCACCCGGGTTTGGGTCAAGTGTTTCCTCCAAAAAATGTTTTTTCGCGGAAGATTTTGTCGCTCGGTTTTTTGTGAAGATGGCTGGAAATACTGCTGCTTGTTGTTGTATTAGCAGGATTGAGTCATTTTCTTACTTATTTTCATTGATTTCTGGTATTTTAGCTGAAAAATTTATGAAAACCCGAGCTTTTCGTTTCGGGTCTTTTCGATCTCTAGTGTAATATAAAATCGGTTGTTTTTGGACGTTCTGCCCAATTAAATGACTTCTAAATGGCTGATAGTCCGATTTTCAGGAGAATACCTTAGCCACAGCCAAGGATCACAGCCTTTTGACCGGTCTCGAGTATTCGTGGAAGGAGAATCTTCGGTCGAACGGAAGCGATGAAAAACCCGGCGAATCTTTGCCCGATCCATTTCCCAAAGCCAACGCCAAGAAGGAGGCTTCGAGTCCGATTCTAACGGCTTTGGAAAATTCCATTTGTCAGATTTTTCGTGAAAATACGCCGAGGACCAGGTCGACCTCCACCACCTCTGACGGCCCAACGAAAGGAGTCGCAACGGCAATAGAATTCTCCGAAAAGAAAAATAGAAGCACATCAGTGAGATCTAAAGACTCGAAGGAATCAAAAGCGAAGGAAAGCCGGGTAAATTTTGAAACTTTATATTGTTTTAGGTAGTTTTGAGGTGAAATTTTGGATTTTTCGCACATTTTATCGGAGTTTAGATGATGAAATGAGTTCTTGTGCGCATATAATGCGTTTCAAAAGCTCTGGAAAGATTGAAAATTGTCAAAAATGATATTATACATGAGGTTTTTGATCAATCTAAAAGTTTTATATTAGATTTTTTCTAATTTTAGCCTCTCCCAGATGCAAGTCCCGTCCAAATTCAGGCTCCAAAACTACCAGTGGCCATGGTTATGGTCGACGAATCGACCGCCGAAGATGGAATTTACGGATTTGGAGAGAATCTCTCCAAATTTGGCAAAAAAGAGACAAAAAGAGCCGGAGGCGAGAAGAGAAAGAAGAAGCGTCGTCGGAAAGCCGATACGGACAACGCTCCGGTCAGTTTTATGTGGAAAAACTCGATTTTTTGCGTATTTTAGCTAAAAAGTATCAAAATTTCAGGGTTACTCATCTTCCGCTGACCCTGATGCTGCGGACGACGCGACGGTGGTCTCTAGTAGTGTCAGCAGTGTTGTAGATACTCCAAAAAGTATCAGGGAGACCGCAGTCCCTCCAAAGCCACCGAAAATGAGCAATTTGGAAGTGCTCGTTGTAAGTTGCACGCGTTGGGATTTGAATTTTTCTTGCACAGTGCGGCGCAATGATATTTTCAGTCTCTTTTTTGACTGCACTGTGCAGTCATTGTGGCGACTTTTTCGCACAGTGCGGCGGGATTCTTGTCGCAATGTTTGCACAGTGCAATGATATAATATTTTCAGTCTCTTTTTTGACTGCACTGTGCAGTCATTGTCGCGATTTTTCTCTTCTCTGCGCGCTCTTTGTTCTCCACAGTCTCTAAATTTGAGCGACAAATTTCGCACAGTGCGGCGGGATTTTTGTCGCCAAGTTTGCACAGTGCAATGATATTTTCAGTCTCTTTGACTGCACTGTGCAGTCAGTGTGGCGACTTTTTCGCACAGTGCGGCGGGATTCTTGTCGCAATGTTTGCACAGTGCAATGATATAATATTTTCAGTCTTTTTTTTGACTGCACTGTGCAGTCATTGTCGCGATTTTTCTCTTCTCTGCGCGCTCTTTGGACTCCACAGTCTCTAAATTTGAGCGACAAATTTCGCATAGTGCAGGGGATTTTTGTCGCAAAGTTTACACAGTGCAATGATATTTTTAGTCTCTTTTTTGACTGCACTGTGCAGTCAGTGTTGCGACTTTTTTGCACAGTGCGGCGGGATTCTTGTCGCAATGTTTGCACAGTGCAATGATATAATATTTTCAGTCTTTTTTTTTGACTGCACTGTGCAGTCATTGTCGCGATTTTTCTCTTCTCTGCGTGCTCTTTGTTCTCTACAGTCTCTAAATTTGAGCGACAAATTTCGCACAGTGCGGGGGATTTTTGTCGCAAAGTTTGCACAGTGCAATGATATCATATGTTCAGTCTTTTTTTGACTGCACTGTGCAGTCATTCTCGCGGTTTTTCTCTTCTCTGCGTGCTCTTTGTTCTCCACAGTCTCTAAATTTGAGCGACAAATTTCGCACAGTGCGGCGGGATTTTTGTCGCAAAGTTCGTTTCCATTTCGAATTGAATTTCTGCACCGTGCACGACCTTTTTGCTTTTGTTTTGCACAGTGCATTGGACTTTTTTGAGTCCCTTTTTTGACTGCACTGTGCAGTCATTTTTGCGACTTTTGACTTCTCTGCGCGCTCTTTGTTCTCCACAGTCTCTAAATTTGAGCGACAAGTTTTGCACAGTGCGGCCGGTTTTTTGTCGCAAAATTCTTCCTTTTTGAATCAAATTTCTGCACCGTGCACGACATTTTGGCTTTTGTTTTGCACTGTGCAGAGAGAATTGGGGCCTAAACCCAACAAAAGGACTCTTTTTTTTTGGTCGGTCCGAAATTTTCTGATGGTTTTGTTTCAGCACGAAGCCCGTCGGATTGTGTGTTGCCATATCAGCTCTGAACTCGTCGAAAAGCCGAAGAGTGGGCTGTTCAAATGGGAGGACTTTCCCGTCGTCAATGAAGTCAGTTTATTTCTTCGATTTTTCGAATTTTCTTTTGAATGAGCTGATTTTTAATGCGCCTACGGTCTTTTTAGCTCGTCAGTCAAATGGACTTTGTCACAGCGCTGAACATTTTGCGGCCCGGCCTCCATGAAGAGGACTACAGCAAATTGATGGACAAATACCAAGAAGAATGCCGATTCCAGGCGATTCGGGGCGTGTGCACCGCTCGCAACAAGGACGACACGGAGAAAGGAGATGTAAGCGGTTTTTTGGGCCAAATTCTGGAGTTTTTTGAACTTTTGCCTACTACAATATAATTTTTTAGGGAGTGGACGGCCGAGAACTTGGTGATGCAATCAGCCGTGTGTTCAAAGAAGTAAGGTTTTAATCATAGTCGTTTTGGGCAGGGAACCCTCTTGCCACAACCCAGTTTTTGGGATGTGGTAAGAGGTGACCGTAAAAATTAAACCAATAATTCAAGTTTTAAACTTTATTTCGTATATTTTGAGACTTTTTTTTACTAATATTGGAGTGTTTTCAGACCCATCAGAAGATTGAGAAGGCCGCCGAACGTCGCGAACGGCAAAATTTGGACAATGTTCATCGGAATGTGTGCCAAATCCTTAAAGATTCGCAGCAAAATGTGCTCAGCGAGTTCTCCGGCGGAGAGAAATTGAAATCCAAGGCTGTGGTGAGGTTTTGTAAAGATTTTTTTTGATGTTTTCTTTTTTTAGAGATGCGAAAAGGTTCGAAATTTTGAGGGTTTGAAGAAGGACCTCCAAGAACACACCGAAAATGAAATGCGGAAGGTTTTGAGAAGAGCCCTCCGAAGAGAGGTAAGCACGTTCGAGCTGGCTAATTTGGGGAATGAGGCGAGGTTTGGAAATTTATGTTGGACCTATTTCTTTGGGAGATACGACGCCTTTTCAAAAGAGCACAGAGTTTTTTTGTTGCACAGTGCATTTTTCCTATTTTTGCACGGTGCGCGCGCCATTTTGAAGCATTTTGCACTGTGCAAACCTCAAAAATGCTGTTTGCACGGTGCAAATTTATGAGCGCGGACGCAGCGACATAGTGCGGCGATATTTCGATTGTCGCACAGTGCATTTTTCCTATTTTTGCACGGTGCGCGGGCCTTTGTAAAGCATTTTGCACTGTGCAAACCTCAAAAATGTCGCTTGCACTGTGCAAAATTGCGAGCGGCGACGCAGCGACGTATCTGAAAAAAGCTTGCGTCGCGGCGATATTTTAATTGTCGCACAGTGCATTTTTCCTCTTTTTGCACGGTGCGCGCGCCATTTTGAAGCATTTGCACTGTGCAAACCTCAAAAGTGCCGTTTGCACTGTGCAAAATTGCGAGCGCGGACGCAGCGACGTAGTTGAAAAAAGCTTGCGTCGCGGCGATATTTTGATTGTCGCACAGTGCAGTTTTCTTTTTTTTGCACGGTGCGCGCGCCATTTTGAAGCATTTTGTACTGTGAAACATTGCGAGCGCCGAAGCGGCGACGTATCTGAGAAAAGCTTGCGTCGCGGCGATATTTCGATTGCACAGTGCAAAAGGTCAACGGTTAGAAGTGTGCACTGTGCGGACCGCGACTAAAAGTCTACGCACTTTTTGAAAGTCGTAGTATCGTCGTTTTTTTGAAGAAATTATTTTCAGAGAAAAGCGGAAGAACCCGTGTGCCCATCCACTGTCCTGGAATCCTTTAGCGAACCACGCAATCGAATGGGAGGCCCGGCACAAGACTCCGTCTCGAAGTCGATGGAAGTCCCTTCGAGCGGGCGGAGATGGAAGAAAGAATCAAAAAATGGGCAGAAGAAGGATAAGAATGGTCGGAATGGACCTGCCAAGAAGAAAACTTTGAAAGCAAGTGATTGTATAGGTGTCCGTGAAGTCGCTGGAGTGAGTTCCGCGACATGCACTGTGCGAAAACAAAAATTCCCTTTGCACTGTGCAATTTCTTCCTTTTTGCACCGTGCAATAGGCTTTTTTCGGTTGTCGCTTGCACCCTGACCTTTTTCGCACAGTGCATGTCGCCGAAATCACTCTAGCGACTTTACGAACGGACTTGTATAATTTTTTACGGTCGATTTTTGTAATTTACAAGGAAAAGTTCCAAGCGCGACGCTCAGATTTTTTTCAAATTTTGTACACACTTTGCGCATAGGACACATGTCAATTATTGAAAGTTTTAGCTCGCGCTTTGCAAGGAGAGCCGAGATATTCAACGATCTTTGCGGCCGAGAGAGCATGCGAAACGCGGAGAGCGGTCAGAGAGAAAAACACTTTTTGGCCGTTCCTTTGTCAGTTTCGCGTGAAAAAAACTGATTTTTTGTTGAAACATTACCCTCTGTGGTAGAAGTAGACATGAGAGACTGTTTATCCCCAAAATTGGCAAAAAAGTCATATTTTTTTCAAGTTTTCATCCAAAAATCTCGGTTGTTTCTGCAAAGCGCGGCTTTTTTTAGCTTTGTTGAGAATTAAAAGAAAATTTTATTTTGTTTTATTTTTTAATTGGGTGATTTTCGAGATTTTTTGAAAATTTTTATGATTTTTTTTTCAGAAATCGCGTGAAAACGATGTAAAAGTGATCCGAGAGACGAACAGAAACTCGGACGATGAAACCTTGCAGGGAATCGAAAGTCTGGAGAGCCTGAAGAAACCCTCGAAAGTGTCAAAAAACAAGAATAATGTTGGAAATTTTGAAAATCGGCGAAATTTTGGGGTAATTTTGCAATTTATTTTTATGAAAATTGAATTTTTTTTTCTTTTTCTAACTTTTCCTTACTTTAGGCGCGAAGAGTTGTCCAAAAACACTACCAAATGAAAGGGCCTTTGGATGTGAACAGCACCATCAACTTTGCCAAGTGCACCATGGAGTATTGGCAACAAAGGGAGGGATTGGCCATGAATGGAGACGAACGAATCGATGTGGAATTGAATGTTCAGCAGTTTGGTGAGTAATTTGTTACTGGTTTTGTCCAAAAGTTTGGTCGTTTTCCGCACCGTGCACAAAAAAACCCCATTTTGCACTGTGCATTTGACTTTTTGTTTGGTTTTGCACTGTGCAATCGGAATATCGCGGCGGCGCAACCTTTTTTCAACTACGTCGCTGCGTCGGCGACTGCAGTTTGCACAGTGCAAAAGGCATTTTTTTGGAGGTTTGCACTGTGCAAAATGCTTCAAAAAATTCGCGCACCGTGCAAAAAGAGGGGTTCGCACTGTGCCATCGGAATATCGCGGCGGCGGCGCAACCTTTTTTTCAACTACGTCGCTGCCGGAATTTGCAGCTTGCACAACATATCGCTGCGACATAAACAGATCAACTTTGTCGCTGCGTGCACTGTGGAATCTGCACAGTGCATTTTGCCTTTCTTTCCTCATTTGTCGCTCACGCACTGTGCATTTTGCTGTTTTTCGCACAGTGCCGACTTGAAAAGCGGTCTGCACTGTGCGAACGTGCGTAGCGACGCTGTTGAAAAACGTTTACGTCGCGGCGATTGATCTTTATGGAAATGCGTGATAAAGGAAATTTGCAGAGCCATCGAAGACTTGCGGCGGTTTCCGTCCCAAACCCGGCGATGCGATCCACACCATCAGCGTGGAGCAAACGAAGAAAAATCAGAGAATCGGATGGGGAGTCGAACGCCGATATTGAAGCAAAATGCAATTTCATGGAAATATTTGGTGTATTTTATATCGAAAATAAAGATTAGAAGTCGTAGTTTTAAAACTTTTTTTGTGCTCTCAAACCTTCCCACCCTCCCATGATCGTATCTAGTCGTGTATGCTTTGTCTGCCTGTATGACGGGGTTTCGACACTCTATTTTTGTTTCCTACCCCAATTTTCGCTTTCAGACTCTGAATTTTGGTTATTACGGGCTGATTCTGGGCCGGGCCGCTCCCTTACCCCCTTTTCACTTTTTTTCGCACCGTGCATTTTGCTGTTTTCCGCACAGTGCAAATTGAAAAAAAACGGTCTGCACGGTGCAAACGCAATTGAAAAAAGCTTATGTCGCGGCGATTAATGCACCGTGCGCAAACTTGCGCACGAACGCACTGTGCATAAACCCTTTGAAAGTGATCGTATATAGTTGTGTGTCATTTCTCTGCCTATGTGATGGGGTTTCGACACTCTATTTTTGTTTGCTACCCCAATTTTCACTTTCAGACTCTGAATTTTTGTTATTACGGGCAGTTTCAAATTTGCTTTGGCCCGGGAGCCATGTCTGGTTTTAAGGGCAACCAGGAGGATAATTGTAAAGTAAAAAAAAACCGACTTTTGTACATCCCCCCCCCTAACTCAGCCCGAAATGCCAAGTTTGGTCCAATCAGGACCAAACTTGGCATATTATTATATTAGTCTACAGCCTACTAGCAATAAATAACTTAGCAGGACATACCATATAGCCGTATTTGGAAATTTACGGGAAATTTTAAAAAGCTATTTTTTGTTTGTCAAAATGTACAAAACTCTTTTTTCAACGAGATTTTTTAACTAATGGTCACTTAAAGTCTTCCGAATAGGATTTAAAAATTCCAAAAAACTTTGCTGACTTGTCACCCATTTTTTTGACCACTTCTCGACGCCCTTTTCTCTCAGCAATTTGCATACTTTAGGGCGCTAATTTTTTTTGTCCGCAAATCTCCCGAACACTGTTTGAGGTGCGCTGTGCTTTGGTCGATTATTTGCTCACCCTCCTCGACGAATTTGAATGCCCGATAATGGGGCTGAAATTTTTATGTTAACGGCTCTCACATTAACTCGGAGGGCGGTTCAGGTGTTTGTTGGAAACAACGCCCTTTATCAGATATTCGTAGCGACGTGGGAGCCCGAAACTTTTTGTCCGTCCGCAAATTTTGAAAAATTTTTGGCTAGTTGAAGAGGGGATTTTGGTTTGTTTTGAAACGACTTCCCTTGTTGAACTATTCTAAATTTTTTTTGAAAAAAAGTAGGTAGCAAGTGTGACACTTAGATTTTGATGACACTTGGTACAAATAAAGAATAACTTTTTATAAGACATATGCGAAACTCCTAGCCCGCGCTTTGCAGAACCGACCGAGATTTTTAGATTTAAAGTTGGCGAAAATGTAACATTTTTGTGCAAATTTTGGAGATTAAAAGTTTCACACCTATTTCTACCATAGAGGGTAATGTTTCCACAAAAAATTAATTTTTTTGTCGCGAAATTGGCAAAGATATAGGCAAAAAGTGTTTTCCTTTCTGACCGCTCTCCGCGTTTCGCGTGCTCTCTCGGCCGCAAAGATCGTTGAATATCTCGACTCTCCCTGCGAACCGCAAGCTAAAATTTTCAGGAATTGATATGTGGCTTATATCTGGCGTGCGTGCAAAATTTAACGAAAATCTGCACGTTGCACATGGAGTACTTTCCTTGTTTCAGCAAAATTTCGCATTTTTTAACATTTTTTCGAGATTTGCACTGTGCAAGCGACAAAGTTCTGTGGAAGACTTTTTAGAATTACTTCTCAAAAAATTGTGGTCACTCAAAACGCGTTCCTCATTTTTTATTAGAGCCTCTTTTCAGCTGTTTTGAGTCGTAAAACGAAACGGGAGTTGTTATCAGTCAAAAAAAAAAAAAAAAACTCGCCGTTCTCTTATCACTCGGTCATTTTTTTGAAGAGGTTTTGAGTTGGAACCCGCTTTTTATAAATTTTTATATATAGTAAAAGCAAATTCAGACATTGCAAGCTTACTTTTTGAAAAGGCAAATATGTTTTAGCCGATATTTGTTGCATAAACTGTCATTTTAGCCAAAAATCCATCTAATATTTACTAAAAAATGTTTGTTATAGAGAGGGTTTGCGATTTCAAGATGACTGTACAGAGTTTACGATGTATTTATGTATTTCAACCTCTACTTCCTTATTTTTCTGCTACTTTGGGTTAATTCGCCATAAAATTTGTCTAAAATCAAGGAAAATCGCTTTTATTGACTTTATTTGGGTATATGGCAGTTAATTATACAGAGTTTTTACTTTAAATTTACTTTGTTTATCTATTTTACTCTCATTTTCCCATGGTTTTCCATCAAAACCTCGAGTTTTCCGTCTTTTCGAAAAGAGCGCGAAAAAGGAGGAGGGGCGAGAAAGCGAGAGATCCGCGAAAAGAGCCCGAAAAAAAGGAGGCGCGAGAGAGCGAAAGACCCGCGAAAAGAGAACGAAAAAAGAGGCGCGGGAGAGCGAAAGACCCGCGAAAAGAGCGCTCTTTTCTCGTCCTCTCTCCGCATTTCCTCCCCATTTCGTTTCCGACAAAGGCTTTAAGAGCCGAATAAAAGGGGAAAAATCGAACGGAAAATTTTGGATGTGACGAAAACCTTAATCCATTCTCTGATGCACCGCGGGTTCGGTTCGAACCGCTCTCCGGAGCGGAGTCGTGTCGGTTGTGGTCGAGTTGACGTGTTTTACGTGAACCTCACTGCACTCCGACTCTTCTAGAAACGCCGCAACGCACGCGATCTGAAACGGCGCTGATCCACCTTTTTTTTGGGATTTTTTGGAAAATAATCCAGTTTTGAGTAAACATGGCTACCGGGCCGGCCCGCCGATATCAATTCACCCGGCAAATATAAGGTTACTAAGATCGGATGAAAAAATAGTTAGAAAAGTGTTGAAAACCTTTTGAAAATGATCGTATATAGTTGTGTATGATTTCTCTGCCTGTATGATGGGGTTTTGAGACTCTATTTTTTTTTGCTACCCCAATTTTTGCTTTCAGACTCAGAATTTTAGTTATTACGGGCCGGTTCTATCTTCTAAGGTAGATATATACACTGATAGCAGGATAACCTGGCCTTAAACTAAGCCTAACCCCAAGGCTATGCCCGAACAAAGCCTAAGCTAGATATTGCTCCCGGGCCGGGCCGCTTCAAATTTGCTTTGGCCCGGCTCGGGGGCCATGTCTTGTTTTGAGGGCAACTAGAAGGATAATTTTAAAATAATTATAAACCGTACCCTTTGCTTCAAATAAAATGCTTTGTATATTAGTATTTTCACAAAGTGCATGGACTTTTTTCTCTTTCGCACAGTGCATTTTGCACTTTTCCCACGCTTATCGCTGCCGAACAGTGAGTTTTCAACTTTTTGCACACAGTGCAAACCTCAAAAAAGGCCTTTTGCACTGTGCAAATTTCTCAACGACGTAGTTGAAAAAAGGTTGCGCCGCCGCGATATTCCAATTGCACAGTGCAAAAAACCAAAAAAAAAGTCAAATTCACTGTGCAAAATGGAGGGTTTTTGTGCACAGTGCGGAAATCGACAAAATGTCCATGCACTTTATGAAAATATTATACTAATATTCCATTAATGAATTCCTAAAAATTTTGGCCGGCTCTTTGTTGGATATTCAACGATCTTTTTGCGAGAGAGTACGTAAAATGAGGAGAGCGGTCAGAGAGAAAATCACTTTTTGGCTATTTCTTTGACAGTTTTGCGTGGAAAAAATTGATTTTTTGTGGAAACATTACACTCTACTGTAGAAAAACTCCCACCTTCTGAAGATGGCTTTTTAGTCACACTGTATGCAAATCCCTTGTAAATAGACTGTATATCAACTTGTGCATGCTCAATGATCCGTCCGCATAACGGAGCGCCTCAAAACTTTACAATATAAGATACCTTACAGCCAATTTTACGACCACTTTCTTCCTCATGCATAAAAATTTCTTAATGTTTTTCGTCGGTTAGGCGCCATTTTTTGTGACATAGCGAAAAAAATTCGTTTGAATCCGCACCGAACATGCTAATGCGTCGCAACGGAAAGGAAAGGTCGGACGAAAGGGAGATTTTAATTTGCCGATAAGGGATTCCTTATTGGCGAACGGACCAGATTAGCGTTATAGCGTGAAATTTAGGGGGAAATTTGGGGTAATGAGAAGAATTTTTTTTGATGTTCAAGGAGAGTACCCCAAGTGCGACGCGCAGATTTTCTTTAAATTTTGCAGGCACGTCAGGCATAGGCCACATATCAATTCCTGAAAATTTTAGCTCGCGCTTTGCAGGCACAGCCGAGATATTCAACAATCTTTGCGGCCGAGAGAGTACGCGAAATGCGGAGTGCGGTCAGAGAGAAAAACACTTTTTGGCCATATCTATGCCATTTTCGCCCGGAAAAAATTGATTTTTTTGTCGAAACATTACACTCTATGGTAGAAATAGGTATGAAACTTTTGATTCCAAAATCTGCAAAAAAGTGTCACATTTTTGCCAACTTTTGAGCTAAAAATCTTAGTCGTTTCTGCAAAGCACGAGCTCGGAGTCACGCATATGTCTTAGAAGAAATAATACTATTATAAATTTGTGCCAAGTTTTATCAAAATCGTGTTTGTTATAGAGAGAATGGATCACTTGGAGTACTTCTCCAGTCGAAGAAATTTGTTAGCACTTTTTTTAAAATTTTTCAATTTGCACTGTGCAGTCTAAAAAATTTTTTTTTTCAATATAGCATTTTCATTTTTCTCAATTTTCGGAAGCAAAAGTCATCTTTTCGTTATGATAATGACACATCTTCGGGAAGAAATTATATATTCCCCCATGTTGAAGGTGAATCATTTGACTCGAAATTTGTGTTCGCTTTGTTATCACATAAAGGTCTCGTAAGACAACATTGTTTTTTTGTTTTGAATATGTAATAGTACCATCATTTGAAAATCGAAAAATTAAATTTTTTTTGTATTTTTTACTGTTTAAACCAAAGTACAATTGTTTTAAGTCATGTTGGTAATGTTTTACACCGACTAAACCGATTGCAACCACGCCTTCTCAAAAGTCCGTTGACTTTTTGTCTCGGGCCGCACAGTGCATTTTTCCTCGTTTTGCACGGTGCGCGGCCCCTTTTCACAGTGCATTTGACCCTTTGCACTGTGCAATCGAAATATCGCCGCGCGTAAGCTTTTTTCAACCACTACTCGAGCGACATGAAGTCCCGACAATTTTGCACGGTGCATTTTTCTCAAATTTTCGCGGCCGTCGCGGCGATTTCGCGTTTTTACCCAAGCGACATGCACTTTTGGCGACCGCACTCCAAATTTCGTGCGCGACATCAGCGATAAAATTGTCGGGACTTTATGGCGCGAGTAGTATGTCGCGAGTAGTAGTTCATAGTATGTTCGCAAAATCTCTGGAGTGATATAGGCGAAATGCACTGTGCGAAAACAAAAGTTCACTTTGCACTGTGCAATTTTTTGCTTTTTGCACCGTGCAATAGGCTTTTTCGGCTGTCGCTCGCACGCTGACCTTTTTTTGCACAGTGCATGTCGTTAAAACCACTCCAGCGACTTGCCGGACGACTAGTATATTCCCGGAATAAATTTTGTCGGGTGAATTGATATCGACGGGCCAAAGAATATTTGTAACGGCTCGAACTCTACCGGCACAAACGTTTTTCAACTACGTCGCTGCGTTGGCGGCTGGGATTTGCACAGTGCGAAATGCTTCAAAATTGCCCGCGCACCGTGCAAAAAGAGGAAAAATGCACTGTGCGGCGCGACAAAAGGCGGGAAAAAGTCTACGCACTTTTGAAATGCCGCAGTTCTCAAAACTGCGATTTTTTGTATTTTCAATTTTTCAAAAAATGTGATTGTCTCTGCATAACGCGGATTTTAGGGAATAAATGGACAGAGCGCTCTCTCGCCCTCCATTCGCTCTATTTTTCGCTGTGCAGGTTAATTTGGCCGAAAATCCCCGTTTTGGCACCTCCAAGCCCTGAGGGCATTTTCGGCGTGAATAAATATTTTATAAAAGGGAAAATTCCAATTTTCACACATTTTTTTTGGGGAAGGGGTTTTGGGCTGCGTGAAGTGCGTGAGAATGACCAAAACGAGAGGATGAGGGTGGGGTTTCTGAAAACGTAAGAGTTACCCAATAATCGTAACTGTTTTTTTAAAGCAATGTCGTAGAAGCGGCGAGTTTTGTGGGTTGAATAAAGTTTTGGTTGCGATTTTCTTCAAATTTGGTGGGAAAGTGGACGAAATTTTTTTTTTGTTTGACTATCCGTCCGAAAAGTAGCTGGAGTGATTTTTGACGTTTGCACCGTGCGAAAAAGGTCAGGGTGCGAGCGACAGCCGAAAAAAGCCTATTGCACGGTGCAAAAAGCAAGAAATTGCACAGTGCGAACTGAACTTTTGTTTTCGCACAGTGCATGTCGCCAAAATTATTCTATCGACTTTGCGAACGGTACTATTATATTAGTATTTTCACAAAGTGCATGGACATTTTGTCGCTTGCGCACAGTGCATTTTGCACTTTTCCCACGCTTGTCGCAGCCGCACAGTGAACTTTCGTTTTTTTGCACAGTGCAAACCTTCAAAAACAGCCTTTTGCACAGTGCAAATCCCAGCTGCCGACGCAGCGACGTAGTTGAAACCGAACGGCGACAGAGCTCTGCACTGTGAGAAAAAGTCTCACGAATTCTTGCGCCGGCCAGAATAACACAGATTTTAGTGGTCCATGATGTAATTCTTTATGGAGCCTCTGCAGAAGGGACCCTAAAAAATGTTTACAAAAAATTTTTTTTTGTTTTTCTGGCAATTCTTGTACAGAGGCTTCAATACAAGTCCGTCCGGAAAGCAAGTGATTGTATGGGTGCAAAAGGCTGTTTTTGAAGGTTTGCACTGCGCAAAAAAGCGAAAATTCACTGTGCGGCTGCGACAAGCGTGGGAAAAGTGCAAAATGCACTGTGCGCAAGCGACAAAATGTCCATGCACCTTGTGAAAATACTAATATAATATAATAGTATCGTTCGCAAAGTCGATAGAGTGATTTTGGCGACATGCACTGTGCGAAAACAAAAGTTCAGTTTGCACTTTGCAATTTCTTGCTTTTTGCACCGTGCAATAGACTTTTTTCGGCTGTCGCTCGCACCCTGCTTTTTTCGCACAGTGCATGTCGCTAAAATCACTCCAGCGACTTGCCGGCTCGACTAGTATATTCCCGGAATATTTTGGCTTTCTGCTTTTCATTTTTCGCTTTTTTCCCTCCAAAAATCGCCCATAATTCAGAAATCCCTAGCGCTTTTAATTTTGGATAAAAAAAAGTCTCTTGCGTTAAATTGGACTCGGAAGGGGCTTGAAGGGAGGGCTGAAAACATTTCAATCTTCCTTTTCGCACCTCCAAAATTGCCGTCCGCGCCAGAAAAAAACAATCTTTGAGCGAATGCAAACAGTTTCTGGATGAGTTTCCAGGAAGAAAGGGATGACTGCAAGATACGATGATATACGAGCGCGGGTTGAACTGGTTTTCCGGAGAGGGCATAATTGGCGGTAAAGGAGAGGGCTTTTTCGCGGTGGTTGCTTCACAATTTGTAGGGAAATTGTAGTTTTTGTTGGCTGTGGTAACGAAAAATTGAGATTTTTGCTCGGAAAATCAAAAAATTCACAAGCAAAGTGCTCCAAGTGCGACGCTCGGATTTTCTTTAAATTTTGCACACATTTTGGGCATATACCACGTAACAATTCCTGAAAATTTTAGCTCACGATTTATAGGGAGAGCCGAGATATTCAACAATCTTTGCGGCCGAGAGAGTACGCGAAATGCGGAGAGCGGTCAGAGAGAAAAACACTTTTTGGCCATATCTTTGGCAGTTTTGCGCGGAAAAATTTAATTTTTTGTGTAAACATTACCCTTTACATTAGAAAAAGATATGTAACTTTTTCATCTCCGAAATTTGCAAAAAAATATCAAATTTTTTCCAAATTTAGATCTAAAAATTTCGGTCGTTTGTGCAAAACGCGGGCTAGAAATCTCTCATATATCTTCGAAAAGATCATTCTAAATTTGTGCCAAATTTTATTCAAATCTGTGTGACTAGTCCGTCCGAAAAGTCGCTGGAATGATTTATGGCGTTTGCACTGTGCAAAAAAAGTGAGGGTGCGAGCGACAGCCGAAAAAAGCCTATTGCACGGTGCGAAAAAGCAAGAAATTGCACAGTGCAAAGTGAACTTTTGTTTTCGCACAGTGCATGTCGCCAAAATCATTCTATCGACTTTACGGACGGAGTGGTATCGAAAAACCCTATTTTTCGACAAAAAAATCAGTAAAAATTTGTTCTTGCTTTTAAAAATTATAATTCATACGATGTAAAGATTTTCCACAAAAAAAATCAAATTTTTCCACTGAGAATTCAAAAAGTTGTTGCCAAAAAACGTCTGTCTTCTGCTCCACCCTCCACATTCTACGTACTCTCTCAAAAAAGATGGTGAATGTCGCGGAAATGACTTCAGCGACTTACGGACGGAGTGGTAGTTTCGCTGTACTTTTCCTTTCCCATTTCCAATTTTCAAATTGAAAATTTGCTTGTTTAGCGGCAGATGTTCAACGCGTGCGCCTTCACAAACCTGAAGCCCCTCTGACCTTGCATTTGTCGTTGTGTTCTCCTGCATTGTTTGTTGATGGGATTAGCGGGAGTCGATTTATCGTTAGCGCGAGTTCACCTGCGCAAATCGTATTTTCATTTCCGTTTTTTTTTTGAATTTGAATTTAAAAAAACGGATTTTTTGCCTTGCGAATAGAGAAAGCGTGATCAAAGCGGGAATTTTATTGAAATTCGCAAAGAAAAAATGGAATAATTGTCTGCATTTCCCTCGTTTTATAGCCGCATTTTACTTTCATGACAAGGTGGTTGCAGCGGCGATCGGGAAAGGAGAGTTAGTCTCTATTGCGGAAGGCCAAAGGGTTGCTCGTTCAAAAAGGATTTTTGTTTATTTTGACTAAAAGTTATTTTTGTTTGCTACCCCATTTTCGCTTCGAGACTCTGAATTTTATTTATTACGTGCCGTTTCCAATTTGCTTTGGCCCGGCCCGGTCCGGGAGCCATGTCTATGTGGCACTAGTCCATCTGTAACGTCGCTGGAGTGATTTCCGCGACGTGCACTGTGCGAAAACAAAAGTTCACTGCTCTCCTCATTTTACGTACTCTCTTGCGAAAAGATCGTTGAATATGTACCTCATCTGCTTCTGCTTAGTTCACTTTGCACTGTGCAAATTCTCGCTTTTTGCACTGTGCAATCGGCTTTTTTGCACAGTGCATGTCGCCGAAATTGCCTTTATTGACCTCTAACCTTTAGCTAGCAAAATTTGAAATTTGATAAATTTTGATCAGACATGGCTCCCATGCACCGTGATTTCCGCGACATACACTGTGCAAAAGCAAAAGTTTACGTTGCACTGTGCAAATTCTTGCTTTTTGCACCGTGCAATTGGCTTTTTTCGGCTGTAGCTCGCACCCTGACCCTTTTTGCACTGTGCAAACGCTAAAAATCACTCCAGCGACTTTAACAATGTCCTAGTAAAAAATAATATTCAAAAATAGAATAATAATTGTCGTATTTTTCCCAAAATGCACTTCAAAATTTGCACTAAATCTCCTTAAAGCCCAGGCAAACCGCACCTATAGCACCACTCTATGCCCTTGAACAGTGAATGTCGCGCAAATCACTCCAGCGACTAGCCGGACCGACTAGTAATTTCTCAAGTGTTTTTTGCACTGCGCAAACGCCAAAAATCGGTCCAGAAATTTTTTCTGGACGTACTAGTACTACTCGCGCCATAAAGTCCCGACAATTTTATCGCTGATGTCGCGCATGAAGATTGGGGTGCGGTGGCGGGAAAATTGCATGTCGCTTGGGTAAAAACGGGAAAAGTGATTTCTGCGACATGCACTGTGCGAAAACAAAATTTCACTTTGCACTGTGCAATTTCTTTAGTATTTTCACAAAGTGCATGGACATTTTTCGCGTTCATTGCACAGTGCATTTGCACGTTCCCACGCTTGTCGCCGCCGCACTGTGAATTTCAGCCTTTTCGCACAGTGCAAACCTCAAAATTGCCTTTTGCACTGTGCAAAATTCCGGGTGCCGACGCAGCGACGTAGTTGAAAAAAGGTTGCGTCGCCGCGATATTTAAATTGTCGCACAGTGCAAAGACCAAAAAATACTATGCTCATTATTATCCCGACAGACTGATACTCTTTTCGCACAGTGCAAAGCTCAAAAAAGCCGTTTGCACTGTGCAAATTATCTTTTTTCTTAAGCAGTACTGTAAAGTGGTCATTTCTCTACTTTTTAAAAAAAATAATATTATAATTTTGAAAAGGTGGATATGATTTTGGAAATCAGCGTCATCGACTACCTATAAATCCATTATTTGTTGAAAAAAATCGAAAAATTACTACTTTACAGTACTACTTAAGAAAAAAAGTAAACATTTGGAGAAAATGGATATGATTTTAAAAGTGAGCACCCTCGATTACCCCTATATCCGATATTTTTCCAAAATTTTTGAAATTTTGCATATTGCGCAATCACTACATACTACACACTTTGAATTAGACAATTTTTGGCTGGAGAGGTCGCAGGTAAAAAAAAATAAAAGCCTTTGCACTAATTGCACTTTTGCAATTTATACACTTTGGAAATGATCGTATTTGCACCGTGCAATAGGCTTTTTTCGGCTGTCGCTCGCACCTAGACATGGCTCTCGGGCCGGGCCCGTTTCAAATTTGCTTTGGCCGGGCCGGCGCGTCGATATCAATTCGCCCGGCAAATATAACATTACTAATATAGGATAAGAAAAATCGTTGGGAAAGTGTTGTAAATCTTTTGAAAATGATCGTATCTAGTGGTGTATGTAATTTCTCTGCCTGTATGATGGTTTCGACACTCTATTTTTGTTTGCTACCCGTGTGCGCGAGTTGGATGTCCGCGAATAGACATGTCCGCGAAGTGTCCGACGCGACTGGTGTAGATTTGCTCTCTCGATTGCCTTGACATTTTGCCAGAATTTCGCTTCTCAGCGGTTCTTGGGCGCTTTTCCCCATTTGCCGAGTAAAATATGCAAAAAACGGCGGCCTTAAAAAGTAGCCATTACTAAGCGTTCGCTATTTTCTCTCTTTTTTTGACCAAATCGAAAAAAAACATGGGCCCTTAACCTTTTCGAAATTACTCATACAACGAGGGGGGGGGGGGGGGGAATTAAAAGTCCGAGGTTGGCATTTGTTTGTTTGAGCAATTAGAAAGTGAGCCGTTGGAGGGGAGAAAAGTTGGAATCTGCGAAATACGATCGAACCTTAGACCCAAAAATATGTGCGTTATAGAAGGGTTTTGTTGTATGGATGCTCATTTTTGGCTTGTCTCTGAAAATGGTTGTTATATTACGAAATAGATAGGCTTTGCTGCACAGAGGTGTATTTGGCACTAAAATTGTGTCTGAAGATGTTCGCTATAGAAGGGCTTCACTGTACAAGGTGCATTTGATCCTTCTTTCTGAAAATACTCGTTGTAGATAGGGTTTGTTGAAAGACACATCTATACTAGTCCGTCCGTGAAGTCGCTGGACTCATTTTTGGCGTTTGCACTGTGCAAAAAAAGTCAGGGTGCGAGCGACAGCCGAAAAAAGCCTACTGCACGGTGCAAGAAGCAAGAAATTGCACTGTGCAAAGTTAGTAGCCTATCTTGATTGGTTTTTTGGGTAGAATATGAGAAGATTTTTATGCAAAACATGTGCTAAAATTTTGAAAATGCCTTTAAAACCATTAATTTAAATTTTTTCGCTAAAAATCATTTTTAAACATTAATTTCCCCTCAAAAACTCGAGCGACTTAACGGACGGAGAAGTATTCTATAAAAGATTTGCATCAATTTCTATCGATTTGAAATTTAATTTCAAAATTAAGCGTGTATATTTACTAATTCCACCCAGATTTTTCAAATAAAACAAAGAGCCATCTGCCATTTGAGTAAATATTGCGTTAAAACCCCTGAAAACCGGTCATGTCGACCTGCAATGGGAAATCTAGTTTCTTATAGACATGGCTCCCGGGCCAGGCCAAAGCAAATTTGAAACAGCCCGCGGGCCAATCTTTCGGCTTAGCCCGGCCCAGTCTGTCGCTCGCACATTGACTAGACATGGCTCCCGGGCCGGGCCAAAGAAAATTTGAAACGCTCCGGCACGGAATCGGCCCGTAATAACTAAAATTCAGAGTCTGAAAGCGAAAATTGGGGGAGCAAACAAAAATAGAGTGTCGAAACCATCATACAATCAGAGAAATTACACACACAACTAGATACGATCATTTTCAAAAGATTTACAACACTTTCCCAACGTTTTTCTTATCCTATATTAGTAATGTTATATTTGCCGGGCGAATTGATATCGACGGCCCGGCCAAAGCAAATTTGAAACGGGCCCGGCCCGAGAGCCATGTCTAGGTGCGAGCGACAGCCGAAAAAAGCCTGTTACACGGTGCAAATACGATCATTTCCAAAAGGTTTACAACACTTTTCTAACTATTTTTTATCCTATCTTGGTAATGTTGTATTTGCCGGGCGACTTGATATCTACGGGCCAAAGCAAACTTGAAACAGCCCGGCCCGGGAGCCATGTCTGATCAGAATTTATTAAATTTCAAATTTTGCTAGCAAAAGGTCAGAGGTTAACAAAAATTTCTCGGGCCATATAAATTTTGTTCCGTTTTTCTCATTAATTCAAGATTTTTCTTTGCGATTTTGACAAATTGCGCGGCCGAACAATCGGGGTTATGTGGAATACGTATTGTTATTTATATTTCGCCCGTCCGCGGTGGGAAAATTGTGAGCTTAAATTTTGCAATTCAAAAGATCCCCCGGGATTATTAGAAATGACGTCAATTTTGAGTCCCAAGACAAAAGTGACATTTTATACGGTGAAACCTGTCCAAAAATTTTTTGGACAGATTTCGTCGTATAAAATGGCACAACGGCAAAATCGTGCAGGATTATTTGAATCATGTCGTTTTTGATGTGTTATTGCAAAATTGTCTGTTTGATATTCTTAATTCACCATGAATATAAAATTTTGGACAGATTTCGTCGTATAAAATGGCACAATGGCAGAATCGTGCAGGAATATCCGAATCATGTCGTTTTTGATGTGTTATTGCAAAATTGTCTGTTTGATATTCTTAATTCACCGTGAATATAAAATTTTGGACAGGTTTCGTCGTATAAAATGGCACAGTGGCAAAATTGTGCAGGAATATCCGAATCATGTCGTTTTTGATGTGTTATTAAAAAATTGTCTGTTAAATATTCTTAATTCACCATGAATATAAAATTTTGGACAGGTTTTGTCGTATAAAATAGCACTATGGCAAAATCGTGCAGAAATATCCGAATCATGTCGTTTTTGATGTGTTATTGCAAAATTGTCTCTCTAATGCTCTTAAATTACCTTAAAAATAAAAAAAATCGTTTTTGAATTACAGTACCCCGTAGATAATCTCAAAATCCTTTCAAGTCTTATCCATAAAGTCAGATTCTCCTCAATTTTTTTTGACCTTGTCCATTTTCTTTCCTAATATTCGATCAAAATCCCTTTCGCATTTTTCATTCCCAAAAAAGGGCTTCCGTTTTCGTTTTTTGCCAAAAGGTCATTTTCACGGAGTGACCTTGCCTTTTCCCATCTTTTTATTCGCAATTTTGGCTGTTTTTTTTTTGGGAATCGCGGAATATTTCTAAAACTGTAAAAGGTCGTAGGGTTTTTTTCGGTGAAAAGATTTTACGATCATTTTTGGAAATTGAAATTTTTTTTTTTTTTTTTTTTTTGAGTTTTTCGATTACCAGGACGTCCGGAAAGTCGCTGGAGTAATTTTTGGGATTTGCACTGTGCAGAAAAGTTAGAAGAGATTTATTTGTAACGTTCTTAAGGTTGTTTATTATTAGTCCATCCAAAAAATCGCTACGGTAATTTTTGGCGTTTGCACTGTGCAAAAAAAGGACTACTAGTGTTTCCATAAAGCGCGCATTTCGCCGCTTCGCTGAAATAGTTTAAAAATAAGTAGTCGTAATGGATTTTTAATATTTTGGCGTTTGCACGGTGAAAAAAAAGTGAGGGTGCGAGCGACAGCCGAAAAAAGCCTATTGCACGGTGCAAAAAGCAAGAAATTGCACAGTGCAACGTAAACTTTTGCTTTTGCACAGTGCATGTCGCGGAAATCACGGTGCATGGGAGCCATGTCTGATCAGAATTTATCAAATTTCAAATTTTGCTAGCTAAAGGTCAGAGGTCAACAAAAGCGATTTCGGCGACATGCACTGTGCAAAAAAGCCGATTGCACGGTGCAAAAAGCGAGAAATTGCACAGTGCAAAGTGAACTTTTGTTTTCGCACAGTGCATGTCGCGGAAATCACTCCAGCGACTTTACGAACATGCTAGAAGCCTTGTCAGGGGCGTAGCTGAGGAGTCGGTATGGGTAGCAGCTAGCTGTGAAAAAATTTTCCAAACATTTACTTTACTCCCCCTTACCCCTTTTCATTTTTTTCGCCAACCCCTAGCTGGGGGGTCCCCTATGCCCTCCTTAGCTACGCCCTTGGCTCCTGCTTATTTGTCGCTAAAAAAATGATTTTATTTGTGGAAACATCACTCTTAAGAACATATCAATCTCATGTCATCACCACTGTTCCCAAATTGTCTTATAGACATGGCTCCCGGCCAGGCCAAAGCAAATTTAAAACAGCCCGCGGGCCAACCTTTCGGCTTAGCCCGGCCCAGTCTGTCGCTCGCACCCTGACTAGAAGCAGATGAGGTATATATTCAACAATCTTTTTGCAAGAGAGTACGTAAAATGAGGAGAGCGGTCAGAGAGAAGACCACTTTTTGGCTTTTTCTTTGACACTTTTGCCGTGAAAATGCTAATCTGCACAAGTTTCAAGATTCTTTGATGTTGCCCTACCTTGTTATTATTTTCGCCCTTGCCGCGTCCCCATTCTCTCCCACACGCAATCTCCCGCCGAGTTGAACAAGTTGGCGGAGGTGGGCGAAAGAAGGAGTTGCGCCGAGTGCAGATCAAACTCCCGCGCTTTGGCGAAGTTTCTTTTCGAGAGCAATCAAAA